>ML784805.1:159175-188010 GCA_009831015.1 Picea engelmannii
CTCTCTTTATTGACATCCAAGGAGGAAGGTTATTGTTTATAACAAAAAAAGGCCACACCGAGTAGATAGACCTGAGCTCACCAAATGGATTTACACCATCAGCTGCCAATGAAATCCTAACATTACGAGGTTCTTCTTTAAAATTGGCCATCTTTCTTCGATATTTTAATACAAAGAACCATCTGTAGGCATTCAAAGAACATCATCTTCACTTCTATTCTGTGCATGGTAATCCATAAACTGTGCTATGTTCCAACATCTAAATAGTCGTTGCAGGCGTGGAATTATGGGAATATAATGAAGAATCTTGTGAGGCACCTTTTTTGTTAACTGATCAGATTGATATCTACTGATTTGACATTGTGGGCAATTCGATTTAGATGCATATTGTCCATAATATATTATGTGATCATTGGGGCATGCATCAATAGCCTGATATTCCATTCCAACTTCTTTTAGAATGGCAGATAATTCTCGGTATGTGCGAGGTAACTTATTTGGTGATGGTAAGAAATATTCACCTATCAACCTACAACAACAATATACAAAAAAAAAATCAATAATGAAAATTATATTAATCATTATAAATATTGCATCCTTAATTTAGACATCAATTGACACTGAAAATAAAATAAAATAAAAGGAAAAATGCATAAAACTATAAAATTATGTTGTTTACCTTAGGATCTGTGTCATACATGTGTTTGACAAACCATTTGATACCTTCAAGTTGACCAACAACATTATAGCAGAGAGAACACTTTTTTTTGTTCATTCATATAGGGATCCAGTGGCATTTTGAAGGATAGGTTTATCAAAAATATATTCATCATCATTGTCCTCATCACTGTCATCATCATCATCCTGCAAGTTGTCCTCCTCCATGTTGACATCATCATCCATTGGAGCATTATAAATGACTTGGATCAATCTATTTGTCCCATCATCATCAACTGTATTATTAATATCATCATTTTCCATAGGAATAACGTGATCACCATTATCCACACGATTAAGTTCAGCTTGTTCTTCAGTATTATCTCTATGAAAACATCTCCTGCTAGGCGAAATCACATTCTTAGGATGATTTTTCTTTAATAAAAACAATGGAAACAATAAAATACAGCTAGAGTATATCAAAAATATTATTTTGAAAGATAAATTAAAAAAAAAAAACAATTAATGTATAATACCCTTAAAGATCTATAATAACTAATTACTTACCATGGGATGATATTCATTGCCCCCTTTAACGTTCCCATTCTCCCTACAATGTTTTTCAACTATTTTTAAAGGTAGTCTTCTTCCATTAAAACCCTTGCATTCACAACAAGGGCAATAACATTTCCCATCACCATGAATCACCATGTGCCTCTTTAACATAACAAGCTCTCTTTTCTCATCTGGAGTTGACATTGTAATTACCTATTGCAACAAATCCATTGAAACATTATAAGTACAATATACAAATCTATTCAAATAATTTGGTATACATTTAGATATTTGTAATGAAAATTATACAGCTTGTTCAGAAAAAATAAGGGACAAAGCATCAAACATTAATAAGAGGAGGTGGATCTATTATCAACCAAAATCACACTATATAATATTAAGTCCCTAATAAAAATTAGGGTAGATTTAGGGATACACAAGAGTATTGATGCCCAATATCATCAAAAAATCCACTACTCTTCACTTCTAGTTGGTTCTTTTCCAACTCAAGGAGGAAACCCTAAATGTAAATTTACTAAGGAAAGGATACTTAGATATTCAAGAAGTTCCATGAAATATAAGAACAAAATTAGAGTGATTGAATCTAATTAGAGTGATTGTAGTTGAATCAATAATCGTTTTACTCTATCAAAAGTGGATAAACTATAAAATATTTATAAGGAGTTAAAATAAACCATAAAATTTGATTTAAGGAGTGAAAATAAACCATAAAATAATTCAATAGCACCAAATTACTAAAGCACATAGAAAATTTTTAAGTACTAACCTTCAAAATCTCAGCTATGTAGAGTCTGATCAATTCAATGTTTCTCTTCTTGAAAGAGAATTGAAATCAAGATTTCATAAAAAACTAGAACACCATTACATCAGAACACTCGAATGATTTTCGCAACTGTAGAAAATGATTGTCGCAACTATAGCAAATTTGTCGTAATTGAGATATATATAGGATTGATTTTTCGTAAATGACCGTTGATTCTCACACGTGCCATTGTTGGTCGCTATAGCGACTAACTGGGAGTTGGTCTCTCTACCAACCAACTTTCATCGTTAAAACGACCAACTTGGAAGGTTGGTCGCTAGAGCAACCGACATTTGGACCCCGAAAAAAAAAAGTATATTTAGTCCAAAAAAAGAAAAAAAATATGAGGAAATTTTAAACCGTCGTAATATTTCATCGTAATTTGCGCCCAATGTAGTAGTTAAATAAGTCTGATCTGAGGAAAAGAAGTAAGATCTGTAAGCGTTGTGCTGTGAGAAAAGTAAAAGTGAGACTTTTTTATTAAAAGAGGTAAGATCTGAAAGCTCTGTGCTCTGATAAAGGTAAGAATATTGAAAAATTCTAGATCTGAAAGCTTTGTGCTCTATAGAAGTAAGATAAGTGGAAATTTTTGTTTCAACAGTATGGATCTAGGTATGTTTGATAGATTCTATCCTAGCTTAAAAACTAGGGCATTAATAGATGAAATAAGGTTTGATATGAGTAGATCTAATAAGAATAGTGAAAAATATGTTATACCTATGCATATAAAGAATGTTTGGACCAATAAGTGTATGCAGGATCCTAGAAAGAAATGTTTGTAGGTTAGATACCATGATCCTAGCGCACAATATAGGAAAGGTTAGGGATCATTTAAAATAAAGAGAGGATTAACCCTCTGTTATAGTTGCAGAAGACCATGACATCTTGCTAAGGAATTCCCTGGGAGAAGACTTAGTTGTCTATGTTGCAAAGCCATGGACCATGAAGTATTGGATTGTCCTAGAATGATTTCTAAGCTTGAAGAAATGAACATGAGACGAGAAAACCTTAGGGAAGATCCAAAAAATAAGATTATGACAGAATCCCAGAAAGAATCAGAGAAAGTATTTCTACAGATGAAAGAAGCCTTAAATGACTATCGACATGTCAGATTATTAGAGATATTCAAAGGAAAATAATGCCTTGAAGCAAGAATAGGAGAGTTCAACATTGATTGTGTTCTAGATGAGGAAACACATGTGAATATCATGACAGAGAGAACTTGGGAAGCTATAGGGAGGGCTACTATGATTCCTTCATTAGGAGGAATAGGACTATTCAAAGGAAAGCTGATAAACCTATGTGGAAAGCTCACCCGGATACCTATGAATGCCAATGGAACTTCGATAGAGGAAGATTTTGAGATTATTAAATTTATTGAGAACAGTGCCTCATTTGCCATGCTACTAGGAAAACCTTGGATTGAAAGAGATTAGGCCAGAAGGAAAGAAGAAGAATAAGTTTTAGAGTAGAAGAAGCAAGAGTTAAAAGAATTCATGACTAGAAGGATCACACACTTGATTGAAGAACATCAGAACAGATTGAAGCTATTTAACACCAGAGACCCGGATGTCAAATTTCCAAGAACACTAGAAGACCCACAAAAGATTGAAGTACCTATTCCAGATAAAGAATAAGGATCACCCTCGAATATTAGGAAAGAATCTCAATAGCACGAAGTAACTATGCCAAAAGAAGATATGAATCAGAACGGAAAAAGGCATACTGAGACGAAGCTTACTGCGAAGAAGGCTAGAAAGCTAAGTAAGAAGAGAGCTAAGATCGACAAGTTGTAGAATGTTCCAGAGCGAACCTCGTAGAAGGAAAATTTACAAAATTGGAGCTTCATCGGGATATCAGAACAACGACACATGGCACTTCGCCATGGCGAAGCAATATAGCCGTTGGGGATATTATAACCATTAGACCAACGCTCCGAACAGGTAGAAAGACATTTATGGACAGACAAGTCTAAATCCGACCATTTGGACCACGCCATAACGGAAATAACAGAGTTAATGAAGGCTTCTAACCCATTGCAAGAGATCCATTGCCGAGTTACCTATTTATCCCGTCGCACCATGCACCGAGAAAACTTTTTCCAACCAAGAGTTTGAGCCTGCAGACTAAGTTGATTTTATACAATGATCATCGCACTCTTGTTGTATATTCTATTGCAATGTCTAAGTTACTCCCCAAACCCAAGATTGTTAACCTTGAGTGTGTATGTCAGACGAGTTGAGTGCTGCAAAGAAAGATGTTGAAGAAGTTCTGATCAACCTCATGACTGGAAGAGTCATGTCGATGTCTATAGGTGTACAAGCATCATTGACGAGAGGACTGCCAACCTCTTCATCAACTTCTCACAGATCCAGACCATCCCGACCATCAGATGAAAAGAGAACTAAGCATAGGGATGACTTAGTGAATGCCAAATTGATCCTGACTATATTACCCACCTATATTCCACCTCTAAGCGGTGCAGTAAATCAAGACAGTGTGCCCAGAGATTTTGAATATGCCTTGGTTACGATATACCTCCCGAAGGGGATACTTACATTTTGAGCATACCAAGATAAGATTGCAGTGTTGAAGTTTAGTGACTTCAACCTCAGAGATTGCAAATTCTATAAAATTCTCACCCCACATAAGTTCCTAATCAGAACTAAGGGGAAGAATTTGAAGATAATCCCCCAGTCGTGGACTATGAACCTCGCACAGTCCACCCTGTTGAATGTCATGAAGATTCCCCACTTTGGTAGACAGCAGGAAGTCAATGCCTGTGTCAAGATATTTCTTTCTTGTTACCATGGTGGATATTTGTGGCTAAACCACCGTATAATAGTTGATCTGATGCTAATCAATCAGATCTCAGGGTTGAGTATACAGGGACCTGATCCACAAGAGTTTTACCCCAGAAAATCCATGGATCGCGCTCTAGCACAGAAGATCAAGGAAACTTATGGAGATGTCAAGAAGGAAACATGAGGCTACAAAGTAGCTTCTATATAGAGTGGTGCAGTGCGCCTCACCTGTTAGTTGATTGCAGGGAAGTTAATGTTAGCACATGAATTTGCAGTAGCATTTACATAACCTCTACAAGCATATACGAGCTTCTAACCTATGAAATCAAGGTTCTTGATTAGTCTCATCATACATAAGAGAACAGACATTCCATAGCACCATGGCACCGTGGATTTGTCTATATAGCATGGTCTGCCATTTTACTATCTAAAATGCTACCAAATCTGTTAAGCAGTGTAATGATGGCACTATGAATTCCATAGGTTGCTACCAAATCCATTTTCATGTCAGATGATACCAAATATGTCAATGTTGAAGTGATGTAGCTGTGAATTATGATGTCTCTACCAAATTGCACGCAAACACACAGAAGGCGCTACCTAAAGGCACTACCGAAATTCTGGTAGAGGCTGAATTGTGTAGAGTTATTCTGCCAGTTTTGAGTCACTAATTTAAAGCTTGGATTGTGAACATTTGAGAAGGTATTTTTGAAACCTGGAGGACATTTTTGTTTATAACATTCCAAATAACAAAAACCTTTCTCATTTTTTCAAAATTTTCTATGGTCAAAGAGATATCATACATAGAATTGGCGCTACATAATGTGTTGCGTAAACTTTGTTTTAAGACTGCTGAACTGACATTTTTGACCAGTTGACTTCCCGAAGGATTTACAGGTGAAATAAGATGAATTTTCAAAATATGAAGGATTTTATTGTCAATCACGGGCCCATGAACATTAACCTCTTTCATTTTTCACATAGGTGTCACGGATTGGGATATTTGAAAGAATCTTTGAGCCCTATGTTTTCCGTTTTCGTGATTTCCTGTTTGAGACATATTTTTGTGACACCTGTTGCGGCCAGCTGGAGATGAATTTAAAGAAAATAAGAGAGGTTTTTCTTCATAATGCGTTTATCTACAAAAACCATTCTCATATTTTACACAGCTATTACGGTTTCAAAATTACAGGTGGCATTTGGAAGCCTAGTTTTTAGAATTTCGCCTCCTGAAAAGCAGGAAATTAGTTAAAACATGTCATTTTCTATTTGTAGTTGTTTCTATTTTTGGAAAGGGGTTGGAGTTCAAATGAGTGATACTGAAAGGACATATATGGATATATATATTCATTGTACAAGAGGGTAGGAGGGTTGTACTCTCATTGGGAGAGAAGCTTTGTAAGATGAGATGATCTGTTAATCCTTTAGCAAGAGAATGAAAGAGTTGCTCTGCTACTTTTCTGAGATTCATTAGTGTTATTGTCCAACATGTTTTCCTGTTTTCATATTTCATAATGTGTTCTTATTCCTGATACTATCTAAGTGTACATGACAGATATTCATTATATAAATGCCTCTTCATATAGATTGTATCATGTTATGTTAAATTATTTCTTGATCTCAGAATTCACTTTCTTTTAATGCTATGTTTTCAGTGGTCACTCTTTGTTTATCTTGTCTAAAGATACAATATAAATTCATTGTTTAAATGATTCTACTGTAGTGGGATTGTTATCTTATCCTCTACCATTATTTATCCATATTTCCTGAACATAATACTTGATATGCCTCAGAGATTGTTAGTAGAATTCAGCTAAGTTGAAACTACAAGTCTTTAAGATTCAGATTAGACTCCATTACCCAATGGTACCCCCTCTTGTTTGTATTACCAAATTTTATAAAAAAAAACGTGTTCTTGTCAGAAACATGACCTTATGAATGTTATTGTTGAATATATTTTGAGTCTTAGAGCCTTTTGTCCCTTGAGAGATCCCTCTTTGATTGTATAGGTCATAAATATAGTTTGAAGTGGTCGAAATGATTACCTCAGGGTTTCCTTGATACAACCCAAGGAAAATAATGAGTGTTAACATATTGGTGCCATTGTCATGGATGAGTACATCAAAGGTTTCATATTCCCTGGGAGAAACAACAAAGACTAGAGCTAATTTCTAAAGGTGAACAACAGTCAGATACAAGAAGGTTGTGTACCTTTCACCTGGCGACTCCACTCATGCTTCAATCATATTTGCAGACTCCACTGGAGGATGATCCGACATGACAGAAATATGGAAGGAATGTATGACACAGTCAGGTACTCAAGTTGGAGTTTCCCTCAGAAGATACTCTTCTGTTTTGTCAACATTACATTGTTATTTCCTGAGTTTTTCAAAAAAAATTCCCTTCATTTTCTTTATTTGCTGCCTTTAAATGAAAACCATGATTCCACCTTTGTTTATTCCTCTTTACAAAGTGTACATATACCTTCACCTTCTCATTCTCCTTCTCATCATATAGCTGTTGATCATGACCAAGACACTTCATCTGAACTACATGACAATCTATAACAGTCTTGTAGATTTTCTGTATCCAAAACTGATATACTACCTTCTCCTTCACTTAACCCTGTCCCTTCCAAGTTACAAGAAAGATATAAACCCTTGATATTGTCATATATCCTTCATGATTTCCCTTTAAAGCACTATAAGCAACTCCCTGCATTTGATGGTACAATTGAAAATTTCTCAGCTGAAAAGCATGTACAAGCCTTTGAACATTTATTAGACCTTTTTGAGATTGAGTATGAGGATGTCACTCTAAGATCCTTTTCCCAATCCTTCCAAGGAAAGGTCAAATTATGGTTTAAGAATCTACTGCCTCATTCAATTAGCTCATGGGATGAACTAAGGGAGGCCTTCCTTAGATTTTGGGGTGAGAAGAAGCCCTTGGATCTGCTTCTTTCATATTTTTATTCAATTAAGAAACAAGAGGATGAGACTATGTCAAGTTTCAATAGGAGGTTTTCCAGTGTTTATTGTGAATTTCCTAAAGCAATCCAACCTCCTGAAGGCACTGCAAAACTATATTATGCAACAACTCTCCCTTCCAAATTGTTTCTTTTTCTATCTAAAAGGAGGTCTGCCACATTACAACAAATTTTCATTGATGCCAAAGAAGTAGAGGATAACCTCAGAGCAGGCATGAAGCTTTCATATAAAGATGATGGTGATAAATGGAGAAAAGAGAAAGAGGATCAGCCAAGGAGAGTGCTAGAATTTAGCCATGAGGATGTGTTTATCGAAGATCATAATCAACCAACTAATGTCTCAAATTTTGATGGTTTTCAAGAGGCCTTTAGCCTGCCTATATATGATGAATATCAAGATGAATATGTAGATAGTTTTCTTGAGCAACCAACTAGAGGCCTTGCAGTAGGACAAGTCAGCCTTCAGCCAGTTATGGAGAAGAATCATCCTATAGATTATGATCATAACATTGCAAACCAGAAGGATGATGAGCCAGATGAAGGTAATACCTTACCTCTTTTCTTTGAAGTGTTTGACATGATAAAAGGAGGTTTTTAGGTCATTAATCAAGGTCATACAAATGGGTTTCTAGAGTTGTATATATCTGGATATGTTAAGAAAAATGATCACAATCACAGTTTTGAAGATGCATATATGGGTAATGTACACATTGATCCAATATATGATGAGTATTCTTCTCTACTAGAAGATGGAGTAGAAAAGAATGATTTGTTTGATATCTTTGGGGGTGAAATCACCCATCAATGTCATGTACCTGATATGGATCATGAACTCATAGAAAATCTGCATGAAAATCCTTTCCAATATCAAGAAGAAATGTTAGAATTCAGTCAACAAGGTATTCAGGAAAATGTCCAACAACCAGAGGTTTCCTCTTCAATTGAAATTGAGATAGATCAGAACCTTAGTTTTGTAGACAATCATGATATTATACAAGAAAGGAACGAGGATAGCCATTTAGATATGTCTGCACATGATGCACAAAAACCTCATCAAAAACAAAGTTCTGAAATATTGGGTATTGAATTCTCGGGCTTTGAAATATCACAACTTATGGAATTGAAAGAAAGAAACAAAGTAGTGCACAATAGTCCTCAAACAAAGACATAGGAGGGTAGTAAAGAAGAAAGGCTGGAAATTGAATTGATCATCCCTCCTAGTCAAGAAGATACTTGTTTAGAGTTTAAAGGAATCAGTGAAAAAGAAGAGGTTTTCCATGAAGGTGTTCTTTCTACTGGATTACATGAATATGTTTTCCAAAACAACAAGACTGTAGATATGTTTTACCTTATATCAAATGTACCTTTTGTTCCTAATGTGCATAAAAACAAGGTCAATTCTTTTGAGGGATCAGAGGAAAAGAGCACATGTATGAGACATCATATGGCACCGTTGGATCTGATTAGGAGCATTATGGAATTGATAAAGAAAAGTTGAGGCAACACCTTTACTCTTTAGATCAGTTGGTATTTTGTCATATTGTTTAAGATCCAATAGTTGTCTACATGGAATCATTGTTCTCAGAGGTTTGTAACCTTGCAACTTTTGGGATTAAAGGAGATTCCAGCTTTGAGTATTGCTTGCCAATGTTTTTTCTGCTGCAACAATTTTATATTCTTTGCATTTATTCATTTACCTGGAAAGAAGAAAACCATTTTGTTAGTAAATGTATCACATGGCAGAATTGGAAATTCTCTTTTACATGATCATCTTACTTTTGTTGATTAGGATTAGGAGTGTAAAGAATAAGCTCAGCTTACGAGCAGTTAGATTTTTTTTCAGTTTGTTGGTTTGTAACAGTATAAGACTCCATGCCCATGGAACAACATTCTTATGTACATTCAAATATTTTAGGTGATATTTTAGGCCTTTGGTCTACAAGTTCTTGGTAGCTTATGGGAAGCGTGCCATCCCCCATGGAGCCAAATGTTAGCACAAGAATTTGCAGTAGTATTTAAATAACCTATAAGGGAATATACAAGATCCTGACCTATAAAATCAAGGTTCTTGATTAGTATCACCATATAGAAGAGAAAAAACATTCCATAGCACCATGGCGCTGTGGATTTGTTTATATAGCATGATCTGGCATTTTACTACCTAAAATGCTACCAAATATGTTAAGCATTGTAATGATGGCACTATGAATTCCATAGGTTGCTACCAAATCCGTTTTCATGTCAGATGTTACGAAATCTATCAATGTTGAAGTGATGTAGCTGTGAATTATAATGGCGCTACCAAATTTCATGCAGACACACAACATGCGCTACTAAAATTCTGGCAGAGGCTGAGTTGTGCAAAGTTATTCTGCCAATTTTGAGTCACTAATTTAAATCTTGGATTGTGAACCATTGAGAAGGTATTTTTGAGACCTAGAGGAGGTTTTTATTTATAACAGTCCAAATAACAAACACCTCTCTCACTTTTTCAAAATGTGCTATGGTCAAAGATATATCATACATAGAAGTGGCGCTACAAAATGTGCTGTGTAAAATCTGTTTTAAGACTGTTGAACTGACATTTTTGACCAGTTGAGTTCCAGAAGGATTTTTGGGTGAAATAAGATGAATTTTCAAAATTTGAAGGAGGTTATTTTCAAGCACGAGCCCATGAATATTAACCTCTTTCATTTTTAACACATGTTTCATGGATTGGATATTCAAAATAATATTTGAGCCCTATGTTTTCGGTTTTCTTGATTTCCTGTTTGAGACATGTTTTGTGACACCTGTTGCGGCCAGCTGGAGATGAATTTAAAGAAACTGAGATATTGTTTTCTTCATAATGAGTTTATATACAAAAACCGTTCTCATATTTTACAGAACTGTTATGGTTTGAGAATTACAAGTGGCATTTGGAAGCCTAGTTTTCATAATTTTGCCTCCTGAAAAGCAGGAAATTAATTAAAACGTATCATTTTCTGTTTGTAGTTGTTTCTATTTTGGGAAAGGAGTTGGAGTTCGAATGGGTGAGTTGAAAAGGACCTATATGGATATATATTCATTTTACAAGAGGGTATGAGGGTTGGAATCTCATTGGGAGAGAGGCTTTGTAAGATGAGATGATATGTTAATCCTTTAGCAAGTGAATGCAAGAGTTGCTCTGCTACTTTTCTAAGATTCATTAGAGTTTTATTGTCCATCATGTTTTCCTGTTTGCATATTTCATAATGTGTTCTTCTTCCTGATATGATCTAAGTGTACATGACAAAGATTCATTATATAAATGCCTCTTCATATATATTGTATCATGTTATGTTAAATGATTTCCTAATTTCAGAATTCACTTTCTTTCAGTGCTCTGTTTTCAGCGGTCACTCTTTGTTTATCTTGTCGAAAGCTACAATAGAAATTCATTGTTTAAATGCTTCTACTATAGTGGGCTTGTTCTCCTATCTTCTACCATTCTTTATGCAGATTTCTTGAACATAATAATTGATATGCCTCAGAGATTGTTAGAAGAATTCAACTAAGTTGAAACTACAAGTCTTTAAGATTCAGATTAGACTCCATTACCCAATGGTACCCCCTCCTATTTGTATTACCAAATTTTATAAAAAAAAACATGTTCTTATCAGAAATATGACCTTTTGAATGTTATTGTTGAATATATTTTGAGTCTTAGAGCCTTTTTTCCCTTGAGAGATCCCTCTCTAATTGTATAGGTCATAAATACAGTCTGAAGTGGTCGAAATGGTTACCTCAGGGTTTCCTTGATACAGCCCAAGGAAAATACTGAGTGTTAATAGTTAGTTAAAAAAAACCAACCTACCCAAGTCACCGATTTTGTAGTCGACCTCGCAAGGAAGTGTGCAGAAGGCCTTCAGATTAACTGGCCGAAGTACCTAGTGAACCAGTTGGAACTCGATTGTAGAGAAGCATAGGATCAAGGAGATGAATTTCATTTCAGCTGGCTCTTGATCCTTATGGCTTTTATTGCCTGGAATATGCCGGAAGGTGCGACCTTCTCAAACATCGAGCCATTTGAACCATTGGCTGCAAAGTTCAGTCCACTGTGGTATTCAAGTGACGTGAATAAACAATGGTAGTCAAATGTTGTTTTTCATACCTACTACAATCAGCTGAAGATATCCATATAATCAGAGCCTCGCATGACTCCAAAAACTCTACACCAATTCAAGCCTTTGATGAAGTTTAACATAGATCGACATTTTATTTACATCACAATGTGCACCGACGAACACAAGAAACAAATTCAATCCTACTATAATCTAACAGAGGAGGACTTGGAGGAGATCACTAAGGACTGGTCGACGGACCTCCTTATTCCAGCATACCCTGCAGAGATATCCAACATTGACAACCCAAAAACAACACAGGATACACCTAGACCTAGTAGGACAAAGAAGACTGAAGAGGTCCAAGAATTAGACAGCGCATCTGTGAAGATTGCTTCCATATCACCAGAGCAAGGAGGTGATGGCGAAGAGTTGAATGAAAAATAAGTTGAACATAAGCAAGGAGACGAGGTTGACCCCCTGAAGAAGAGGAAAGGTTCGCCTCTGAAACCTTCCTCCTAGAAGAAATCAAAGGCCACCATGACCAAGATGCAGACTATCCTCACCTCCGACGACTTCGACTTCCTCATAGAATCCCTGCAAGATGCTTCTCTGGAAATAGTAGAGAAATAAGAAGCAAAGCAAGAGGATGTGTATGATTGAATTGAGACTGAACTTTGAGGGGTACAATAGGCCCTACAATCCATCTGTGTTGTCTCCACTACGTCAGGAGAACCATAATTGGGAGATGAGCCAACCCAACTCCACCACCTAGCCAATATAGTCAAAGCTCACCTTTGACGAGCATAGGAAAAAATAGATCAAGCCACCCAGGCTTTGACACAAGTACAAGGAGTACTCATAAAGAAATGCAGTGCTACAAAACAGGAAAAGCTTGATCCTAAAGTGAATTTTGGTGAAGAAAAATCATAGCTATAGCAAGAAAAGGAACAGTTCCTCGCAGAGCAACTCGAAGTAAAAGAAGTGGTCAACAAAGCACTTCGCTCTGTGATAGTCTTAGAAATCATGGCAAAAGATCGAGTTACACAACAGGTGAACCAGCTCACAAAATCCATCTAGCAACTACAACAACACATAGTAGATTTGGAGCTACGCACTATACCTGAGACCCCACAAGATGTAAGAGACCAAAGAGAAGAAACCACCCAGATCACAGTTTAAAGGCTAAAGGATCTTAACCTAGAATGTAAGAAAATCACTGATCGTAGTGCCCGGACCTATGAACAACTCACGGGGAACACAGAATTGAAGGCACTAGAGTTGTAGCTCCAAGAGGCGAAGTATCAAACCGAAAAGATACAGGTGGAGCTGAAGCCCCTGTCAGTTGTGGAAAGAATGAAGCGATCCCAAGAGCAACGGACCACCCAACAACAAATCCACACTATCCAAAGCAAAGTTATGGAGGTAATTCAGAAACTCCAACATGTACAAGAAAAGGCTTATCAATTTTTTACAGAGGTAGAATGCGAGGGAATAGAGCTAGAGTAGGTTGTCACTACAGCTGAACAATGTCTAGAGGGACCTATCAAAAATGTAGTCATCCAAGAGTTTGCTGAACAGGAGGCCGTAGCACAACAACAAGTCGAAGCAGCTCGAGCCAAGCTCGAGGCATTCAAAGAAGAACTAGTCAGACCAGAGTGACTCGGGACGAGTCACAATTGAGTGTTGGGAGATTGTTGGCCCTTGACCAAGTTTTGGGAGATCCTTGGTCAAGTTTGACCTATTTTGGGACTTCAACAGACTATCGAAGACAGAGCACAAAATAAAGTAGATATCGTGGGATCTCTTCCCTTTTTTTGGTCATTTTTGGGATTTGGTATTATGTAACGGGTATGGGATGTTGACCCATGGGTTTACCCATGTTTAGGCCTATTTTGTAAAGTATAAATAAGTATCTAGGTGACATAAGTAGCTGGGAGCCACTAAGCTAAGTGCTAAGTGAAAGTATGGTTTGTATATGCTCTATGCATATTGTGAGAAACTTGTAGAGATAAGTGCAAGTGGTTGTAACAGACTGTGAAAGGCTTTGTTCTAGACCTAGCTCGGGGAAGGAGGATCTGGCGCGGTGCGCACAGATCTCCTGTGCTATGCAGAGTAGGGTTTTTGTAGCTCTGTGCATGTATATGACTGATTGAAGCTAATAAAGAAGAAGAGTTAGTGGACGTAGCCCTAGGGTGGGGGCGAACCACGTATATGTTGTGTTGCTCTACTTTGTGCGATGTGTTGGTGTGATTATGTGTTATTTGCTAAGTGCTTGACATAGATGGATAGATAGATATGTTTATTCTTTGTGATTATGATGAATCTAGATGCTATATATGGCATAGGTGAATGTGCTTAGTGCTTGAATCTGCTAGATATGATCCATTTATTTATGCTAAGTGCTTAAATACATTAGATCAGGTTGAATGCTGTGTTGCTCTGTTTTCTCTACAGAGTATATATTGGTTAAATAATGATGAACTAATAGTGCTAAGTGCTCTATCAATTATTTTAATCACAGATCTGTGTCCCAGCTAAGGTTGCAGACACCTGAGTCCTGCAACCACCCCTACCTCTACCTCGGGTGAGACCTCATCTTCTTCGCAAGTGTTGCTGAAAGGGTCGGTAGTTAGGGTTTTGTTGGTGCGCTGTTGTAGTGTTGAAACCTGGGTCTACCCCTATGCCAACATTTCCACATATACACTCCCTATCAGTTATACAAAAAGTGTATATGCAGTTTTCTCCACTACAACTTGCGTACATCAGGTTTGGTGCTCAAAATTAAAAATAATGTCAAGTTTCTATGCAATGTCATGTGTACCATGATCCTTGACCTTCCATATACTATAAATTCTCCGACTTGGCCCTTCAGTTCCATTTTAAGGATATAAATTGAGCCATATCCAAGCCTTGAGGGTTTCAAAAATTCAACTTTGAGAGAAAAGACACTCTCGAGAAATTTCACTTCATATTCAGTCTGCATCCCTTTGTCCTTGAAAGTCTGAACTCCTTGTTAATCCCTCCAAGATTTTCCTTCTTTTTTATGGAGAACCTCAACGACTCCTTTATATGAGATTGCCTTTGGTGGAGGCCCAAATCGAGGAGCTTATTTTCTCGGTTATGATATGTTTCGTTACAAAAGTTTGTCACCTATGTACTTCTGCTGATTATTTTAATAGAAATACTCTTTTCTCGTACAATTGATATCTTGCAAATATTTGAATTATTATTCTATCATCATATTTATCATGTATGTTAATGGATTATGATAATATATATGATAACACTATACATCATCACTATATGCTTGCACATCTTTATTGTTAAGGACAAGTTGCAGGTGTAAAGATTTGGGTTGCGTGCTTAATGATGCTCTTCATCGAACATCTAGACGAGGTAGGATCATAGCCTTGTCTTGTTAGAATTTTGTTTTTATAGCTTATTTGAGATTAGAATTGATTTCTCCATGTCATTTCGTCTGTTGTGGTTTACCCCTTGCCATAGAGAGATTTTCCTTGTAACATTGACCACCATGGTATCAAGTGGATTCCATGTTAGCCTTTGTTACTCACAAATGTGGAGCTAGTCACGTCATTTCAAGAATATTTTAGAATGTACAAAACCCTAACCGTAAATGACTATCGAGCTATGTTAAATAATGGGCCACTAGGAGGAGAGGGGGTTCCATTCTTTAGCATTTCACTTGTTCCATAGTTGAGAAGAACATCTAGGGGTGGGATTTTGAGAGCATAACGGAGGAGGTAGGATATTTTATAGTATCCTTTTAGGCCACAGTGGCAATGGAAACTCCATAGTGAGTGTCTCATTTCTCTATACTTGAATTTCACAACTGAAGAAAAGAGCACATCGTATAGGCCTCACCTTCTAGATTGGTTTTCCCTTGGTACTTCTTGTATTCAATTGTGTGTATGGTGTGTTCTTTTTCTAGTTCTTTCATTTTTGTATTCTCAATTATATTTCATAAATTTGAGCAATAGGCTAGTGATAATTAATATGGGATCTAAGGAAGTAAATTACATAATCAAATATTTCATAATATTATAAGATCTATTGTGACAAACTTTTCCAGTGGAATATCCATGGAAGTTTATAGATAAAACTAGAGCACCCATGCTTGATAGGATCTTCCATGTAAATTATGACACTCTTAAACAACAAGGAAGGATTAGTGTCACAACTTGGTGGGGTTGATCCTAAGAAAATAATGGAATGATAAATTGATAATGCACAATGAAATGGTGGAAAACCTAACCTATATGCTAGTTTTGATTCCATTACATGTGAGTGGATCAATTTGGACAAAAGCGATGAAAAAATTCCACCAAAAGACCTTATAAATTCATTGCAATTGAAACAACACAAATACAATCTTAAAAAACCACATTAGGTATTAATCCTGACAAAAATGGCTCATAAAAATGAAAACTAGGTATCTCAAACTTAGTATGTCAAGTGGGTAAATTTTTCAATAAAAGTGTGAAATAGGATCTTTTTACCATGTCATTTGACTTATTTACGAAGCCCTTGATTTTAGCTCAAAAATAACTCAAACTTCAAGAAAATATTTTAGGAGTTTCCACTATCCATTTATAGTTTTGTCAGGTCCAGGTAATGCATCTCTTCCTCCTCTTCATTTTGATCCAATTGTTTTAAGTTTTTCCTCAAATTTTAGGTAATGAGGACCCCTAAAAATGAAGAGAAGGTGAAATCATGCCTTTCCTTCAAATAATGTGTGTATAAGCATACCTATACACATGTTTTATGAAGGGAAGGTTCATACATACACAACTGTCCTTTAAAATTGCGAAAATGACTTCTAACTTCAAAATTTTCTCATGAAAATGGTTGGGTATGTGTTATATTCTTTGCACGACTAGATCTAGCATCTACCACCTAGGGGGAGTTGTAGCTCCTCCTGTGCGGGGGTTCAGGGGAAGCGACCTTGATAAAAAAAAAATTCCTCAAGAAACATGTCGCATTTTGCCTCGTTTTTTGGGTCACCTCAATTTTCGTGTCCATTGTTGGGATATTTTTCGGCACATGGTTTTCGCCGAGGGTTTTCTATTTCTGGTTAAGGAATTAGGGTTGTTGACTAATCCATGTCATTGGGTTATGGTTTTGTATGCCCTTGGCTCCTATATGTATATTGTATTGTAAACAATGTAACACTATCAATGCATATATAATATCCTAGTTTTCCCGATTTGGGTTTCCAGGGGAAAAATCTTTGTGTAATGTTTGTATTTTCCATTGTATATTTTTTGTTCTTTTATTGAAAATATGTTTGCAGTAAATATTGTACAAGGTTAAAATATACATTTGGTACCAGAGCTTTGTTGGATTCAGGGGAATGCCTTTGTGGTCAAGGGTTTGGCTTGGGACTGTGATAAGACTTGTTACAGTGGAATATCTGTGGTATTTATTTTTTAGGTGAAACAAAATGGCGAGCAGTTCGAAAATGGAGATTGAGAAGTTTAATGGGAAATGTTTTGATTTGTGGAAGCTCAAGATGGAATATCTGTTGGTGGACATAGATCATTGTATCATGGTGGATCTAGGTACTGCACCTACATGAACTTCAACAAATAACTGGAAAAAGTTGGATTGGAAGGCGAAGATCACAATCTGACTGTCTCTCATATTCAATATTATTGAATATGTTAGAGGAAGCTTGATCCAGGTGGATATTAGTGGCCACCCACCTATTCTATCTAGCTCCTCATGTCCGTTTTTTATTTAGCGTGTCTTTCTATATTGCTTTATAATTGTGAGTTCTACACTTAGGGGTTGTCTGAAACCTCACACATTCTCCAGGTGGATATGGGTGGCCTCTCGCCTAATCCAACTAGATTATTTTGTATGTTTTCATGTCAGAACATCTTGTTGTACTTCCAAGGATGTTTTGGGGCCCTAAACAATGATTTTTTGACTCGCCACTATTATACTATAGAAAGAGTCAGATTCCGATGGAGGAATGTGTAGATCTCTAAAATACTTTTCCAATGGGCTATCATGCGCCTAAAAGAAAGGTTGTATGCAAAATTTATGACCCTAAGAAGTTGAGGTACCAAATTATACCAACTTACCCATAGGGCCCACATGACTTTTGGCGTTTCACCTTCTAGGGTTAGGTTTTTAGATGTCTATGGTTTTGGCATTCATGAGTAATATGAAAAGGACCTATGGAGCCTCATTGTAATCCATTCTTCTCAGATGGATGGGCGTAGTAGTAACATCTCTTCTCAGAGATAGCTACCACCATTCGAGCAAGTTTTAGTTTTGCAGTTTTACAGTTTCAACCTATTTCATTATTTAATAGAAAATATTGTTCACTGGATATTTGTGTTATTCTTCCTATCTATGTGTTTATTGTATTCATTCTGTTAATCAGTTCATTTCGCTCCTAAATCCATATCAGTGGTATCAGAGCGGTCTGCTCTTCATTTATTTTTCTTCATGCATGTCCCCGATAAGGTCTGGGTACAAGAAGTTGGGACTCAAACCAATCGAGCCATTACCAAATTGATCATGCCGAGCTCAAAAAGAACCCATGGGAGATGGAAATAAATATTATGAAGAAGGAGATCCTATTAAAAATTTTCTCGAGGAATCCCTCACGTGACAAAGGAATGAAATGATGGACAACTTCGCATAGATCCTTTGAAAATTTCCCACGGGAGAAGCATATTCATCAAGCAACCACACAACCCCCTTAAAGGTACAGATAAATTTTGATATTCCATTATTTGAAGGACTAATAGATGTGGATGTTGTAGATAAATGGTTGAATCTGCTCGAAGGACATTTTTCGGTCCACAATTTTTCCAATAGGGAAAAGATCACTTTTGCACTCCTCAAGTTCGTTCCCCATGTTAAAGACTAGTGGGATACTTACTCTAAGAAAAGGGCTGTGGATGAATCTGCAATTTTTGTGGTGGCCCCTACATGGGATTCCCTCCAGGATGCCATTAAAGAACAATACTATTTTTTTGGAAGCTACGAGGACTAGTATAACAGATGTTGGAGTTACTTTGTTGGAGTTATTTCACACACACCTAGGATTTATTTTTCCTAAGGTTTTTCCTTGTTTATTAGTCATAATTAGTAATTATTCAAACTCCTATATTTTAGGGGAGAATATTCCACCTAGAGAATATTCTCTTTCAGTTGACACTTTAGTTTGACTAGTTGAGTTGAGTTTAGATGTTGCATTGGTTTTGTCACCATGCAACATTGGGATCATCACCAACTAATGCTCACTTGCCTTGGTATCATCACTAAATTGGCACATTACCCTTGATTTCCTGAGTTAACTCCTCACTACTCTTTGTTCAGTCAGTTAACTGAAGACTAGTTGACTAGTTAACTCAGCTAGGTGGCAGTTCACTCTCGTAACTGCTTGAGAGACTAGACTAGGTGGAATTTTACTCCCATAATTGTTGGTGTCTGTCCAGATCACTCTAGACCACCATTATGGCTCATTATTTACTCATGTGTCCTATATCTATTGTAAATTATTCACTCTTTGAGTGTGGAAACGGTTAATGAGAATTCTTCCATTCTTTCTCTCCTTCTTCTTCCTTTTCAATTTTATCTCTGCAAATGTGTGTATTATTGTTTAACTAGATCTATTATGTGTAGGTTCAACACATTTACATGGTATTAGAGCCGACGGACTGCTAAGAAAAGCTACACCAAATTATATTTTACAGGTACAAAAGATTGAAGACAGTAAAAAAATGGATTATTCGCCAGAAATACTTCTCACGCCTCATAACTATTTGGAATGGAATCCAAAAAAATTTCTTATGCTTAGATGCAGAGGCTTGTACCAAATAACTATGCAATGGAAGTAGAGCTTGATTCTGTCGATGAGAAAAACAATTTTCTCAATAGACAAGATATGGACATAGGATGTATCCTCTATTTTATTTCTCTCGAAATTCTCCATCAAGTATATGATGACTCACAAGAATTCTCTCCAAATGAATTATGGACCAGATTGGAGGTTTTATTTGGGAATAAGGAAGAATGCATGCAAAATTTTGACAAGATAGAGAGTGTAGAAAAACCACTGGAAGATAAATCATCTCAGTTTGAAGAGCCTTCTACACAAGTATTTGCAAAAATTTGTATTCCATTAATTGAAGATGATGTCTACTCCATTTCAGATTTGTTTTTTTGAATTTCATGTGTAATATATATGGCATTCATCTCAGGGATCACATGAAGACACTTTTTCATGCACAATGCATGCATCTCAATAGACAAAAAGGGAGCCGCGCACATCAGACTCAATTCTGATATTTTATGAGTCATATTTGCAGAAAAAAAATTGGATATTTTAATTCCTCTCGGGAAAATATCCAATTTAAAAAAAAAAAATCATCCGAAATAGAGTTCGGGAACTGAAGTTATGATCATTTCAAAATCAACAAAATTTCAACGCTTTTCCGGAAACGGCCGCACGGTTTTGAAAATTTCATCCCAACTTTATTTGGATCTTCTTCATTACAAGAAGAGAAAGTGGATATGTGTGGACATATCAATGATGTATCTACTTCATCAGATCCGTGCAGACATCTACATTGTCAAAAAAACTTCAATGAGCACAAACTTGCAAAGTTGTGAGGTCTTCTTGGAGTGAAGGACATGGTTGTTTAGCAATCGTTTTTTGTTCCTTCTCATTTTTATTTTTTTTATGCACTGTAATTTGAGGAGGGGGGGGGGGTGGTTTCCCATGAGGTTTTCCCTCTTTCCTCTGTACTTGGGTACCTAACATGGTCTCGTTGCTGGGACCCAATCTTTATTTTCACCATAGTGATGTTCAGGGTGGGTGTTGGAGTCACTTTGTTGGAGTTACTTCACACACACCTAGGATTTATTTTTCTTGAGTTTCTTCCTTGTTTATTAGTCATAATTAGTCATTATTAAGTCTCCTATATTTTAAGGGAGAATATTCCACCTGGAGAATATTCTCTTTCAATTGACACTTCAGTTTGACTGATTGAGTTGAGTTTAGATGTTGCATTGGTTTTGTCACCATGCAACATTGGGATCATCACCAACTAATGTGCACTTGCCTTGATATCATCACCATACTGGCGTATTAACCTTGATTTCCTGAGTTAAGTCCTCACTACTCTTTTTTCAGTCAGTTAACTGAAGACTAGTTGACTAGTTAACTCAGCTAGATGGCAGTTCACTCCCGTAACTGCTTGAGAGACTAGACTAGTAAACTGCTAGTATGTGTCCAGATCAGTCTAGACCACCACTATGGCTCATTATTTACTCATGTATCCTATATCTATTGTAAATTATTCATTCTTTGAGTGTGGAAACAGTTAATGAGAATTCTTCCATTCTTTCTCTCCTTCTTCTTCCTTTTCAATTTTATCTCTACAAATGTGTGTATTATTGTTTAGCTAGATCTATTATGTGCAGGTTCAACACATTTATATGGTATCCGAGCCAATGGATTGCTAATAAAAGCTACACCAAATTATATTTTGCAGGTACAAAATATTGAAGACAGCAAAAAGATGGATTATTCGCCGGAAATACTTCTCACGCCTCATAGCTATTTAGAATGGAAGCCAAAAATTCTGCTTATGCTCAGATGTAGAGGCTTGTACCAAATAACTATGGCAATGGAAGTAGAGCCTGATTCTGTCGATGAGAAAATGATTTTCTCAATAGACAAGATATGGCCATAGGATGTATCCTCTATTTTATTTCTCCCGAAATTCTCCATCAAGTATAAGATGACTCACAAGAATTCTCTCCAAATGAATTATGGAGTAGATTGGAGGTTTTATTTGGGAATAAGGAAGAATGCATGCAAAATTTTGACAAGATAGAGAGTGTAGAAAATCCACTGGAAGATAAATCATCTCAGTTTGAAGAGCCTTCTACACAAGTATTTGCATAAATTTGTATTCCATTAATTGAAGATGATGTCTACTCCATTTCAGATTTGTTTTCTGAATTTCATGTGGAAGATATATGGCATGCATATTAGGGATCACATGTAGACACTTTTCAATGCACAATGCATGCATCTTAGCAGACAAAAAGGGATCCGGCCACATCAGACTCAATTATGATATTTTATGAGACATATTTTTAGAAAAAAAATGATATATTTTAATTCCTCTCAGGAAAATATCCAATTTCAAAAAAAAAAATTGTCTGAAACGGAGTCTGGGAACTAAAGTTATGATCGTTTCAAAATCAACAAAATTTCAGCGCTTTTCGGGAAATGGCCGCATGGTTTTGAAAATTCCATCCAGCTTTATTTGGATCTTCTTCATTACAAGAAGAGAAATTGGATATGTGTGGACATATCAATTATGTATCTACTTCATCAGATCCGTGCAGACATCTACATCTTCAACAAAATCTTCAATGAGCACAAACTTGCAAAGTTGCGAGGTCTTCTTGGAGTGAAGGACATGGTTGTTTAGCAACCGCTTTTTGTTCCTTCTCATTTTTATTTTTTTAATGCATTGTAATTTGAGGGGAGGGGTTTTCCCATGAGGTTTTCCCTCTTTCCTCACTTTATTTTCAATGTATCTTTTGTACTTGGGTACCTAACATGGCCTCGTTGTCAGGACCCAATCTTTATTTTCACCATAGTGATGTTCAGGGGGGTTGTTGGAGTTACTTACACACACCTATGATTTATTTTTCTTAAGGTTTTTCCTTGTTTATTAGTCATAATTAGTCATTATTCAGTCTCCTATATTTTAGGGGAGAATATTCTCTTTCAGTTGACACTTCAGTTTGACTAGTTGAGTTGAGTTTAGATGTTGCATTGGTTTTGTCACCATGCAACATTGGGATCATCACCAACTAATGCACACTTTCCTTGGTATCATCACTAGACTGGCGCATTACCCTTGATTTCCTGATTTAAATCCTCACTACTCTTTGTTCAATCAGTTAACTCAGCTAGGTGGCAGTTCACTCCCGTAACTGCCTGAGAGACTATACTAGGTGGCAGTTTACTCTTGTAACTGTTGGTGTGTGTCCAGATAACTCTATACCACCACTATGGCTCATTATTTACTCATGTATCCTATAACTATTGTAAATTATTCACTCTTTGAGTGTGGAAACGATTAATGATAATTCTTCCATTCTTTCTCTCCTTCTTCTTCCTTTTCAATTTTATCTCTGCAAATGTGTGTAGTATTGTTTAGCTAGATCTATTATATGCAGGTTCAACACATTTACACCAGATGTACCACCCTACGTCAAGAAAGGGACTCGATAGTACCAGACTTCACCAATATTTTCCATACCCTACGCACCAAATTGGGTATCAAAGATTCTGAGCGTCATCTAGTGCTCAAATACCGCGACTGTTTACATAGATACATTCAAACAAAAATGGAGTTCCTGGACATCGCTTGATTGTGCACAACTTATAGATACACTGTCAAGATCGAACAGAAATTTAAGAAGAAACAATGAGAGTTTGGATCTGCAAACCCTCATAACCGAAGCAGGGCAAAGGAAACCCCAACCCACACATCAAGGGACCAAGTCGAGATGGTTACCCTCAGGACAATCCATCCAAGATGCAACACAAGAAGGGAAATGAGAAGACAAATAAGGACATGGGAAAATGGTGTGAGTACCATAAAATTCCATGGAACAACACCGATGAATGCCGCTCCAAGCAGTCCCTCGTGGTCGAGCTAAAGGCTTCCAAATCAAAGGCCGATTCTGATTCCGAGTCAAATCCTAAAGGAGGGAAGAAAATTATCAATGATGAACCCAGTACCATGGTCGCTACCACCAATGTCCGACCAAGGGAACCAAAAGAACCAGAGGAAGGGGAACGCCTCTTTCACTCATAGATGTGGGTCAAGGGAGCTTCGATTCATTTCATTGTCGATAGTGGTAGTAAGAAGAACCTGATTTCAGTAGAGGTCATCAAGTGGTTGAACTTGCCAATGAAACCACACCCACAGTCCTACACCATCAACTTGTTTTGTCAAGGAATATATCTCTGTGTCAACCAACAATTTCATCTTCCCTATGACATCAAGCCTTTCAAAGATGAGGTACTGTGTGATATTTCTCCCCTTAAATTTTGTGATGTTATTTTAGGACAAACATATTTGTGGAAGCGTCATGCTCTGTATGAGTCTAGACCCCACATTGTTATTATTACTTTGGGTAGACAATTGTACAGGATCCCAAAGGTGGCATCTCCTACTTCTATTTCTTTAATATCTGCTAAGAAATGAAGTAAGGTCATTTCACAGAACAGGAAGTTTTTCTTCTTTGTGATCTGTGCTCATAGTAAGAAGAAGGTCGCCTCCACATCCATGGCCTCTACACAATGCCTCTCATTGCAGAAAAAGAAAGTGGATGAGATCGTGGAAGAATAAAGAGACATCTTCGTCTCAATAGGGGCACCAACACACTACCAAGTCAAGAATCCAATTGATCTGACCCCCAACGCACCTCTACCTAATGGACCAGTCTATTGGTGCTCGCTAATGGAGAATGAAGAAATCAGGCATCAGATCCAAGAGCTTCTTCAAAAGGGCCACATCAGACCCAGATCCTCCCCTTCTGGAAGCCCGATTGTACTGGTGCAGAAGAAGGACATGACTTGGTGACTCTGCATTGATTATAGAGCCTTAAACAAAATCACAGTCAGGAACTGCTACCCCATTCCCAATATTGATGACCTTCTTGACCAACTTAAGGGGGGAAATTTCTACAAAAATATTGACCTGAAGTTTGGCTACCACCAGGTTCCCATTGAACCAACTGATGTCTGTAAGACAACCTTCAAGTCTAAAGAAGGTCTCTACGAATGGCTAGTTATGCGCTTTGGCTTAACAAATGCACCCACCACTTTCATGATCTTGATGGATGATGTATTGAGACCCTTCAACAACTCCTTTATGGTATTATATTTGGATGACATCCTCATCTTCAATAGAACGTGGGAGGAGCACATGCGAGATATTCAACATGTTTTGAGCACTCCACGATAGCACAAGCTGTATGCCAACTTAGAAAAATGCTCTTTTGAAATGGATAGGGTCCAATACCTGGGCTACATTGTTGATGAGCATGGGGTAAATGTTGATCCAGATAAGATCCAATTCATCCGTGACTAGATAGCCCTGACCACACTGACCGAGCTTCAACGCTTCTTGGGACTAGCCAATTTTTATTGATGGTTCATGTTGGGATTCTCCCATATTGCATGGGTCCTCAGCTAGGTGACCAAGGGTGGTGGTAGGGCCAAGTTTGTGTGGGGGAAGGAGCAACAACGGGCATTTGAAGATATGAAACATTGTTTGTGCTCAACTCTAGTACTCTCCTTGCTCGATCTGCAACAACCATTCGATATTGAGACTGATGCATCTGACTGTGCTATGGGCATAGTTCTCACTCAACACAGGAATTTGGTGGCATAGCATAGTGAGACACTCTTTGTGTAACACTCCCACGCTTTGAGCGAGAGCTAAATAAAATTTATTGTTTAAGAGCCAGATTACCTCTTTGATTTCCTACAGAAATCCTGATATCTGATCCACGGGCCCTAT
The DNA here is from genome assembly GCA_009831015.1 of Picea engelmannii. Classification (NCBI taxonomy): domain Eukaryota; kingdom Viridiplantae; phylum Streptophyta; class Pinopsida; order Pinales; family Pinaceae; genus Picea; species Picea engelmannii. The sequence goes on from ML784805.1 coordinate 184,687, forward strand.
TGAAACCCCATCAACGTGAACATGCCCAAGGCGCGAGCTTCACCTATGCGACCATAGGTTGTGATGGCATGCCTATAAAAAGGTGCTTCACATTTCAGGACTTCAGGACTTCTGTAAGCGAGTCAACTATGACTCCTGTTTCCCGAATTCTCGATCTCCAGTTTCTGTCCAAGGCTAGATATATGGTCCTGTGCTATCCCCTCGATCGACGGATGTGATCATGTCATGATTTTGTGTATCTGGATAATGAAATCTGACTCTCCGTTCCCTGAAATCCTGGTCTTCGATAGCTCCTCCCTTAATCTTTCGCCCACATGACCATTCGTCATGACCGAGGGATTAATCTTATGATCTCATCGGGACTTCACATTTCGTGAAGTTGGATCACAACAAATGCCAATATTTCTAAAGCTTGAACCCCGAACTCCCGATATCTCCGCGTCCAGATCAATGGTCATGGCCCTCCTATGATCTGACGATTCAGATCAAATCATGATATCGGGTCTCACGAGTTCACAAAACTCTACCCTTTGAATTCCTTTAGTAGTGACTCAGTGTAACATTGATCCTTCTCCATGTGTCCTCTGTCAATGGATGGTTCTGATCACTTCAAAACTTTCAGGACTTGGATGAGTCCACTCTCTTGTCTACACAAGGGTTAAGATCGACGATCAAGGTACCTCCCGATGGATCTTGGGACCTACGGTCCCGATTCCATCGCTACTTGCGAAGACAGAAAGGGTCAAGGGGTTAGTTCCTGTGCTCCTCCTCTAGATCCAGTGGTCCTAACAGACCTAGGATACTTCCGAAAGGAACTTGTCCATTTGTCTACCAAATGAAAGTATACTCATTTTCTATAATTGGACTCGCTATCCTCTTTGAACTTGGGTAACGAAATTCAATCTCTCAGAGCTTCAAACTCCCACGACTCTAAAATATTCAAGAGCTAACCCTTATTGCACACGATTTCCAAACTTGGGACACATGAACCTTCATATGGTTCTTGGGAAATTATCCCTAATCTTAGTCAGGCTTCTGGATAAGGGCTTGGGTACCTTTCAAAGTCCTTGAATGAAGTGCCTTCCTAACTCACCGATTTATGAGCTATGACACCGGGGAAGGGTAACCTCATGGTTTACCATAGAGGTAGCCATACCAAGGAGCTTACTCTGACTATGAGACATGATGCAATTCACTAGGGAAAGTTCTTTCAGGGGATTAAACCTGAACATCATGAGAATCAGGAAAATGGGACGATTCTCAGTGGAATGGGCTCATGCTCTGATTTTACTCAGTTTATACAAAACTAACTCTGACATATAAGTATACACATGCATTCATTATTTCCAATATAAAATACCAGGAAATCATAGCATACAGAAACCATTTATGGTAGTATTAACATGAGCATGTATCCATGATATTCAATTCAAAATACAAGGCATAAAACACTTATCAGAACCACAAGGCGTGATGTGACTACTGAGAGGGGTGCTCGTTTCCACCCAACCATAGGCTTATTCACTCCAAACAAATTTATCACTAGCCACCCCTGAGCTTAGACCACGATGCTCTGAGATTCAATCTCTTACTTCCAACTCAATGGAAGTTAGGGATGACGGTTAATCTCCTTCTCCCGATTCAGAAAATAAACGAGGATAAAGTTTACTCTCCTTCTCCTGTCTTGATCCGAGAGCTGAGGCTCTCCTCTTCCATTTCCTTTGCTTCCCCTCTACCCACACCCATTCTTTCTTTCTTGCATCCCCCTATAAGATTGTGTGTGGCATGAATTTTCCCGTCTATGGTCAGATCTGAGAGAGTTTATGGATGGGCGGTCCACCCCATCCCCTCGTTAAATCTTGAGGAGCCTCCCCACCTACTGATCCAGGTGGATATTGGTGGCCACCCACCTATTCCACTTGGAGCCCCACCATTGCTTCTTTCAGTTTTTCAGTTTTCGCACAGTTTACTATTTTTAGCAGTTTTTTCGAGTCCTGAACTTTCGGGGCCATTTTGAGGCCCTAAACGATGTTTTTTTGGGTATGTTGCTCTTGCAAAATAGCATCTAATGATGCTAGTTTGCATTGAGATTTGTAGGCCTCGGATAGATCATTCCAACGAGCTATCATACGCCTAAAACGGAGATCGTATGCAAAATTTACGACCCCGGGAAGTTGATGCACCAACTTACCCAAACGGGGCCCACATGACTTTTGGTGCTTCATCTCCCAGGGTTAGGTTTTTGGATGTCTAGGACTTTTGGCATTCCGTTTTATTGTAAAAGGGCCTTTAGAACCTCAATATAATCATCTTCTCACGGATGCGAGTAGCGGCCACATCTCTTCTCAGAGATAAGCTACCAATGCCCTAGCTAGTTTATTTCCATTCTGTCTGTAAGCATATTTTAGTCATTTGTTATTAATGAAATGAAGTCTTATTTCTGTTGCATCTCTGCGTTTATGTGTATTTTTGTATTTCATTGTGTTCCTACATAAATACGGATCAGTGGTATCAGAGCGGTCTGCTCATTCTCAATCCTTCTTTGCATGTCCCCAACGAGATCGGGGTATAAGGAGTTGGGGCTCGATCTGGTTGAAACTTTGCAAGATCAGCCTCACAAACCCCGACGACCACCCATGGGAGAAGAAAATAAAGATGAGGGAGTAGGAGATCCTATCAAAATGTTGCTCGAGGAGGCCCTCGAGAAACAAAGGAACGCGATGATGGACAAATTTTCCTAGATTCTTCAACGGATTCGGACTGGCGGTGCATCGACATCCAGAAGCCACTCTGAAGGTGCCACTCCTTTTAAGGTACAAGTAAACTTTGACATTCCCATATTTGACGGCCAAATAGATGCAGATGCCGTAGATAGATGGTTGAATCTGTTAGAAGGATATTTCTCGGTTCATGACTTTTCTGACCGAGAAAAGATTATTTTTGCAATCCTCAAAGCCGCCCCCCATGTCAAGGACTAGTGGGAAACGTACTCAGAGAAAGAGGGCGAGGGGGAACCCTCTTTGTTCTCAGCTGCACCCACTTGGAATTATTTCGGAGACGCCATCAAGGAACAATATTATCCTGTGGGGAGCTATGAGGACAAATACATACAATGGACTACGTTGTGGCAGCAAAGGGACCAAGATGTGCATGAGATGACGAATCTGTTTCTTACCCTACCCACAAAGTTGGGTATCAAAGATTCAGAGAAACATTTGGTGTTAAAGTACCGCAGTTGTCTGCACAGATACATTCAGGAGGAAATGGAGTTCCTCGACATCTCCTCACTTGGTGTGGCATACCGATATGCTTCCAAGATTGAGC
>ML784805.1:211916-254200 GCA_009831015.1 Picea engelmannii
GCAACACCTTATAAGGGCCATAGTACTTTGGTGATAATTTATTATCCTTCTTGGCTTACTTGAGGGACATTTGTTTGTATGGTTGTAGTCTTAAAAACACCCAATCCCCTACTTCAAAACTTCTTTCACTACGATGTTGATCTTCTTGTTGTTTCATGAGATTCTGTGGCATGGTTAGGTTGTCCTTTAAGATTTGGAGAACTTGTTGTTGATTCTCGATGTGATCTTCCACTACTTGAACCTTAGATTTTTATTTTAGAGAAGAAATGATGGAAGGAGGGTGGTATCCATAAAGTTCCATAAATGGTGTCATTTTTGTTGCAGTATGAAAGGAAGTGTTATACCACCATTCTGCCAAGGGTAACGATTTGAAGCATTGTGTTTCTTTATTAGAGACAAAGAAACGAAGGTAGCCTTCCAAACATTTGTTCACTATCTCAGTTTTTCCATCATATTGAGGATGATAGGATGAGCTATGAGCCAATTGAGTACCCAAACAAGAAAATAATTTTGTCCAAAAATGTCCAATGAAGATGGGATCTTTGTCACTTCCATGATCTCCACTTTTAAACCCTCCATCATCTCTTGTAGTTCATATTTTGTTACTATATTCTTTTGTAAATCGTTTATGTCCCTACGCATTTCTTCACCTTCATCAAGAGCCCAAGTAGGATTGTCTGGAGGCTTATTTGGTGTAGAAGTTCCTTTTTTGGGTGGCATGTTGGCTAAGTATCACTTTTGAACCTTGATTTTGAGGTGGTTCTGCTAGACAATCTTTCTTTTGTTGTATCTCCCAAGTTTTGGCCCTTCTGGGTATGAAAATTTATTTTATGTATTTCTATGATATGTCTTCTCTGCAATGCCACAGTTCTGATCAAAATTGGATGTGACAAGTGGAATTTACGGTAACTTCCCCACAACTTGCCAATTTTTGGCCTTTCCAGGAGATCTCACTTGTATAGTGTGTCCCACAAAAAATAATTGATATAAAATTCTGACACTCATACCAGAAATACTAAAGACTGTCCACAATCCAACGAAACCAGTCCCACTCAATTTGGATACTCTAGGAAGAAGTTATGATTGTTTTATCTGGAACACCTTCTTGCGACTAGTCAATAGGACTAGTGAGATACCCTATCTTACATAGGGTGTATCTACAAATTTAAGATGACCCAGAATCTGAAATTTTTACCACAGATACTTTACTAATTTATGTGACTAGCCTCTAGAGTCCAGGGTCTGAAACATTACAAAAAATATTGTATAGAGATAATTTCGCAACGACTCGGTTCAGGATGATTCCCGAACCCTGTCTTGTACAGGATGTATCTCCAAACGTATAAGGCCTTAGGAGCTGAAACTTTAACCCAACATACCTTGATCCATATATTAAATATCCTCCAAGCCGTTCCTTTTGAAATATTGTATAAAAAATGTTATAGTGAAAATTACAAGGTGTCTCAGATGTAGCAGAGAAACCCCAAGACCTTGAGCTCTGATACCATATGTTAAGAACCAAATATCAATATATCATAGAAAAACCTCAAAAAAAGTACTCAAAGCCTTGGAAAAGAGATAATTTCAGATAATAAGCCTCTTCGAGAGGGAAACCTCCTTTTACCCCACTTAAATGTTCAAGTACAAGATGATTCAAAATGAAAATGTCTCCTTGGTATATATAGGAGAGTAGGTGGTATAATTACAACTAATGGCCTAAAGACGACATAAATAAAATAACATTACTAATATAATATGCACCAATTAAGGGGTAATGAGCCAATATTAGGGATTAACAGGTAGCCCACTGATGAATCGGTGCACCTTTTCCTTTTCTACTTTTATGTAGGGTACGTACCTCAACAAATTAAGGAATCTGCTGACATATTCCTTCTATAGTGAGTTTCCCTAGCTTGAGTTCATAAAATTATTTAGTATTTTTGTCGAAATACGTTTCCAACAGATACTTCTTCCAGAATTATTTTTCAAACTATTCCCATGATAGGTCTTCTTCATGAATCCCTTTCACATTCTTAAGGTCTTCACACCAAATGGAAGCCTTTCCATTTAGGTTGAAAGTGGCTACTCGAGACTTCAAGTTTTCTGAGAAGTCATGGACTCTGAAATACTTCTTTAGTCCAAGCAGCCAAGCCTCCACTTCCTCTCCCCTCTTTATCTCACCATCGAAAGAGGGCGGTTTGGCCTTCTTGAATTCTTCGATAAACTTTGCAGCAAGACTGCATTAATTTCTGTTTGCTTCTCTTGCTCTTTTATCAACCTCTTGTTTTCGACCTTGAAACTCTGTAGTTCAGCCATGAGACTCCTCACAGTTTCATCTAGATTCAGAGGGGTCTCTATCGCCCTCCTTTCGTCAGACTCTTCGTCTCTATTGTGGGAGTCATCCCCCACTTTGTGGCACATCACCATTCTATATGTCTGCAGTTTTCTATGGTTGTTCGTCTACTTGCATGTAGAAAAAAGACTTGTTGTTAACCAACATTATATTCGTTCACAATCAACACTTAATTCACATTTCTTGATTTCCTACACACACAAGAGTAATGCATACACACACAGGAGTAATCAACACTTAACTATACTTTTTAGGAAAGGGAGTAAGGTAAGATGTCGCCTCTTAATGTGCTCATCCATGAGCCCAAACAGGTCGAGTGTTGTAACCATGCTCTGATACCGATTTGTAACACCCCCACGCTTTGAGTGAGAACTAAATAAAATTTCTCATTCAAGATTTGGATTAGCTCTTTGATTTCCTGCAGAAATCTCGATATCTGATCCACGGGCCCTATTGAAACCCCATCAACTCGAACATGCCCAAGGTGCGAGCTTCACCTATGGGACCACAGGTTGTGACCGCATGCCTATAAAAAGGCACTTCGCATTTCGAGACTTTGGGACTTCTGCAAGTGAGTCAACCCTGACTCCTATTTCCTGAATTCCCGATCTCTTGTTTTTGTCCAAAGCCAAATATATGGTCCTATGCTATCCCCTCGATCAATAGTTGTGTTCGTGTCATGATTTCGCATATCGAGATAATGAATGTGAGTCAACTCTGACTCTTCATTCCCCAAAATCTCGGTTTTCGGTAGCTCCTCCCTTAATCTTCCGCCCACATGACCATTCGTCACGACTGGGGGCTTATTATTTCGAACTCGTTGGGACTTCGCGTTTCGCGAAGTTGGAACACAACCAACGCCTATCTTTCTAAATCTTGAATCCTGAACTCCCGACATCCCCATGCCCAAATCAATGGTCATGGCCCTCCTGTGATCTAACGGTTGAGATAAAATCATGAGTCTAGGTCTCACGAGTTCACAAAACTCTACCCTTTGACTTCCTTCAGCAGTAGGTGAGTGAAACATTGATCCTTCACCACGTGTTCTCTATTGGTGAATGGTTTCGATCACTTCGGGACTTTAAGGACTTTGACGATTCTAGTCTCCCGCCCACACAAGGGTTAATATCAATGGTCAAGGTAGATCCCAATGGATATTAGGACCTACGGTCCCGATTCCATCGCTACTTGCGAACACTGAAGGGGTCGAGGCATTAACACATATGGTCCTCCTCTAGATACATTGGTCCTGATAGACCTAGGATACTTCTGAAAGGATCTCGTCTGTTCATCTACCAAATGAAAGGATACTACTTTTCAATAATTGGACTCACTATCCTTTTTGAACTTGGGTAATGAAATTCAATCTCTCGTAGCTTCAAACTCCCACAATTCCAAAATCTTCGAGAGGTAACTCTTCTTGCATAGGATTTCCAGACCTGGGACACATGAACCTTCAGATGGTTCTTGGGAAATTATCCCTAATATTAGTCGGGTTTCTGGATAAGGGCTTGGGTACCTTTCAAAGTCCCTAGGCTACTGTCCTGAATGAAGTGCCTTCCTAACTCATCAAGTTATGAGATATGACACCGGAGCGGGGTAAGCTCATGGGTTTACCATAGCGGTAGGCATACCAAGGAGCTTACTCCGACTCTAAGACATGACACAATTTCCTCGGGAAGGTGCTTTCAGGGGATTAAACCAAAACATCACGAGAATTAGGCAAATGGGACAATTCTCAGTGGAACAGGCTCATGCTCCGAACTTAATCAGTTTATACAGAAACTAACTGTGGCATAAAAGTATACACATGCATTCATTATTTCCAATCTAAAATACCAAGAAATCATAGAATAAAGAAACCATTTATGGGTGTATAAACATGAGCACATATCCATGATATTCAATTCAAAATACAAGGCATAAAACACTTATCAGAACCACAAGGCGTGATGCGACTACTGAGAGGGGTGCTCGTTTCCACCCAACCATAGATTCAGTCACTCCCAACAGATTTATCACTGGCCACCCCCGATCTTAGACCACGATGCTCTGAGATTCAATCTCTTACTTTCAGCTCAACGAAAGTTAGGGACGAAGGTTACTCTCCTTCTCCCGATTCAAAAAATACATGAGGATGAAGGTTACTCTCCTTCTCCTGTCTTGATCTGGGAGATGAGGTTCTCCTCTGCCATCTCCTCTGCTTCCCCTCTGCTCACACCCATTCTTTCTTTCTTGCATCCCCCTACAAGATTGTGTGTGACGTGAATTTTCCCATCTGTGGTCAGGTCTGAGAGCTTTTACGGATGGGCAGTCCACCCCATCCACTCATTAACTCTTAAGGAGCCTCCCCACCTACCATCTTGACAGAAATTCATTCCTGGGTGAGAGAGTTGTTTTGGTCTTGAGCAAGTAAAAACCAGTAAGGTACTGGTTTGGTGGAAGTTAATGCAACCGTTCTGGGTCCCTTCCACCACCTTTTCATTAGCCATCATGGTCTCTTTTAGCACATCCCCTTCCTAGTAGTCATGCAACACATATTCATAACATAATTTACATTCATCGACCTTTTATACAAAGCTCCATCAAATCAAACATTCACACCTTCAAGTTTCCCATAGTTCCTGGACAATATAGTTATATTTACAGACTGGGGGAAATAGGGTGTTACACGTTGATACTGTCCAGAGATACCCCATATATGAAAAGGAAATTTATCCTATTGTACAAGCCTATCGTCAATGGAAAAATTACATTCTGGGGAAAGAGATGATCATACATATTGATCACAAGCCTCTGTAGTTAATACAAACACATGGGAAATTGCAGAACAACTGCTATCATAAGTGGTCCACCTACTTTCCACAGTTCCATATCAACATCAAGTATAAGACATGTATCTCCAATTGTTTCGCTGACTGCCTCAGTCGGCCTCCTGTGGCTCCACTCACCAATGTGCTCCATTCCTGTGGACACGAAACATCAGAGTGGGCCCAACTTTACCAACAATATCCAGACTTCGCCACCACATATCATCTCTTGGGTACATGTGCCATTGTCACTGATTTTCACAGTCAATATAGACTCTTATGCCACCTAGGCCATCTCTATGTTCCTACAAGTAAGCGTGCAAAGATTATTTGGGAAGCCCATGACAGTCAGGTGGTAGGACATTTTGGCATTAAGAAAACTGTGGTCGTTCTTCAAAAACATTTTTATTGGCCAAAATTTCGACAGGACATCAGCATGTATATCATATCTTGCACTTCCTGTGCCATTTCCAAACTAACCATCAAGAAGTAAGGCTTATACACCCCTCTTCCTATTCTCTAAAAGTCATGGGAATCCATCTCGATGGATTACATGTCTGGTTTGCCATCCACCAAGCATGGAAATGACTGCGTGTTTGTGGTCATTGATCGGTTTTCAAAGATGGCCATCCTCACAGCCTGTAAGAAGAATGTCATAATGGAAAATGCTTCCAAGATCTTCTTTGAATGATTTTCAGTTCACTTTGGGATACCACAAACCATCATCTCCGAATGAGACAGCAGGTTCCTCAACACCTTTTGGTCGAGTCTCTGTTGGACACCAAGCTAACAAAATCCACTTCTTTCCACCCCCAAACCGATGGCCAAACCGAGGTCATCAATTGGATGATTGTTCACATCCTGCGCATGTACAATTATAATCATCCTCGTACATGGGACAAGAGTCTCCCATATGTACTACACAATTACAACAGGGCTCTCCATATTTCCACTGGCCATATCCCATTTCAGGTGAGTCTAGGATTTCATCCCTTGGGACCCATTGATGTTTCACCTCCTCTTGCCACCGCATAGACATACTCTTCCCCTGATCAATATGCAATCGAAAAATCCACCATATTCATTGAGAGGATTCAACACATCCGCCAATAGGTCTAGGAGATTTACAAAAATCCAATGCTAAGTACAAGCAACGCCATAATAAACACAGGATACCACACCAGTTTCAGGTTGGCGATAAAGTATGGATACATTTGCAGAAGGACGTCTCACCGAGACCCATCGGAAGATTTTCCCACTTTTTTATGGGCCTTACACTATCACCAAGGTTGTCGGTAGCAATTCTTTTGAGCTCAACACTCCACCCTTCCTTGGTATGCATCCAATATTCAATGTGGACCTCCTTCAGCCATATTTTCCACCATTATTGGACACCTCTAAGATTGTTGGACAACTAACACCAACATATATCAACCATGACTACATGGAAAAATCATCCACCGATCAGATAGTGGAGACACAGTTCAAGGGCACTGGCCAACAACGGATCCAACTTTCTCGGGTTGTCAAGGCAGGGCAACTCCTACACCAAGGAAAGTGGCTCACCTAGGGACAAATCCAACAGAAGTTTCCTCACTTGATGGGGGAACTCAATGCAATGGAGACCATTGCTTCCTAAGGGGGGAGGATTGATCCAGGTGGATATTGGTGGCCACCCACCTATTCCAACTGACTCCTCGTGTCCATTTTTTATTCAACACGTCTTTATTTACTACTTTATAATTGTGAGTTATACACTTATGGGGCTGTCAGAAGCCTCGCACATTCTCCAGGTGGATACGAGTGTCCTCTCACCTAATCCAACTAGCTTATTTTTTATGTTTTCATGTCAGCACATCTTGTTATACTTCCAGGGTTGTTTTGGGGCCCTAAACATTTTTTTTTTTGACTCGCCCAAATTAGACTATAGACAGAGTCAGAGTCTGATGGAGGGATGTGTAGATCTATGAAATACCTTTCCATTGGGCCATCACACGCCTAAAATGAAGTTCGTATGCAAAATTTATGACCCTAGGAAGTTGAGGTACCAAATTACACCAACTTAAACATAGGGCCCACATTACTTTTGGTGTTTCACCTTCTAGGGTTAGGTTTTTGGATGTCTAGGGTTTTGGAATTAATGAGTAATATGAAAAGGACCTATGGAGCCTCATTGTAATCCATTCTACTCATACGGATGCATGTAGCAGCCACATCTCTTCTCAGAGATAGCTACCACCATTCGAGCAAGTTGCAGTTATGTAGTTTTACAGTTTCAACATATTTCATTATTTAATAGAAGATATTATTCACTGGATATTTGTGTTATTATTCCTATCTCTATGTTTATTGTATTCAGTTTTTTAATCAGTTTGTTCCTCTCCTAAATCCAGATCAAAACTACAACCAAATATTTATGGGCTAAGTTGGGGAAGTTATATAAATCTAAGTCCCTAGTAAATAAACATTTTTTGAGAAAGAAGTTGTATAACCTGAGGATGAGAGATGAAGAATCAGCGGAAGAGCATTTGAGCTCCTTCAATACTGTGGTAAGTCAATTATTATCTGTTGAGATTAAAATTTCAGACGAAGATAAGTGTATCATTTTACTGTGCTCTTTACCAAACTCATGGGATAGTCTGGTTGTGGCCATAGGTAGTAATACAACTACCTTGAAGTTTAATGAAGTGGTCTCATCCTTGTTGTTAGAGGTGATGAGATGGAAAAACATGGAAGGACAGAGCACATATGCATTATTTGCAAGAGGACGCTCCCATGAAATAAATATATCGAACTCCTCAAGTGGGAGATATAAGTCTAAGGGTAGATTTAAATCTCCCAGAAATTTTGTAAAGGTATGATGGAGATGGCGAAAAGAAGGGAACTACAAGAAGCACTCTAGATCCAAAATTGAGAAAAAGAAGGGATCTGAAGAAGCTCCTTCTACAGAAGAAAATACCTCCAAGGAAGAAGGAGGGGATGTGTACTTGGCTTCTTCAAGCACACATGCATATCATAAGGCATGGTTGGTTGACTCAGGTGCATCCTTTCATATGAATCCCCACAGGGAGTGGTTCTGTGAATATGAAAGGTATCATGGGGGTAATGTTTTCCTAGGTGATGATTCGACAAATGGAATCATAGGACGAGGAAAATTCAAGTTAAGGCTCATATATGGAAGGATTAGAACACTACTTGGTGTTATGCACATCCCATATTTCGCTAGAAATTTGATTTCTTTAAGCAAAACGGACGTTGCAGGGGTAAAAATAATATTTGAAAAGGAAACTTGCAGGATGGTTTGAGGAGAAATGGTGTTGCTGAAGAGATTTTAGTTTGGAACTCTATACAAGATGAAAGGAAGAATTATTAGTGATGGGTGTAATAGTTCCATTGTTCCTGATATTGGAGTTGAAGAAGAAATAACTCCTACAGTCTCTGGAGAAAAGGTTATGCTGTGGCATCAAATACTAGGGCATATCAAAGAGAAGGGTCTTTGACTACTACACAGTAAAGGTATGGTTGAAGGTATGTCTAACTTCTCTTTGGATCTTTATTTCTGTGAACATTGTGTATATGGGAAGCAGAATCAGGTAAGATTGCCCTCTGGTGCAATGGGGGCAGAATGAATTTTAAAGCTAGTTCACAATGATGTGTTTGGACCTGTGTCATTTCCATCATTGGGAAAATTTGTGTACTATGTCTCATTTATAGATGATGTCTTGAGGAATACTTGGATATATTTCCTCAGGAATAAATCTGAAATCTTTGACATGTTTAAAGAGTTTAAGTCTCTTGTTGAGAATCAAACAGAGAAAATAATTAAGGTTTTGAGGACATATAATGGCGGAGAGTTTTGAGGGAATGAATTTGAATATTTCTGTAAGAAGTGTGGTATATAAAGGCAAAAGAATACTCCATATACACCTTAATAGAATGGAGTTTCAGAAAGGATGAACATGACATTGATGGAAAAATCAAGTTGCATGCTCAGTGGTGCCGGTTTACAGAAAGAATTTTGTGCAGCGACAGTGGGTATTGCATGTTACCTGGTCAACAGATCACCCTCATTAGCATTGGATCACAAGAACCCACAAGAGGTATGGACTGGTAAGAAACCTTCTCTCACACATGTCAAGGTATTTGGCTGTGAGGCCTATGTTCATGTTCCAAAGGAAAACAAGAGTAAGCTAGATAAGAAGGATGAAAAGTGTATCTTTATTGGGTATGCTCTCAAAGGTTATAAGCTTTGGAACCCTGAAACTAAGAAGGTTGTGTATAGCTGAGATGTGGTATTTAGATAAATGAAGGATGTTGTTAAACATGAAGTTCTATCAAGTAAGGAAGAACCAGAGAAAATAGAGTTTGATTTAAAGGATGATGAATCAGACTCTATAGAAGAACATGAATGAGAAGACGAAGATCCTCATACTCCAGTATTGAGGAGATTGGTTCAAGAAAGAAGGATACTAGAAAGGTATACTCCATTTGATTTTCGTTCAAATTTTCTTTGTTTATTACTGATGATAATCCTAGAACTGTTAGGGAGGTAGTGGATTCAGAGGATGGAAAGGTCTGGAAAAAGGCCATGGATTAAGAAATGACAGCCTTGGATAAGAGTGAGGCTTGGGATCTAGTGGAGTTGTCGACTAGAAAAAATCCCATTGGAAGCAAATGGGTATGTAAGAAGAAGTTGAATGCAGAAGGAAAAGTGGAGAAATACAAAGCTCTGTTAGTAGAAAAGGGTTATTCCCAGGTTGAGGGTATTGATTTTGGTGAGATTTTTTCTCTTGTTTCTAAGTTAACTTCTATAAGATTTCTGTTATTTGTTGCTGCTGCATTTGATTTTGAATTAGAAAAGATGGATCTGAAGACAACATTTCTACATGGGGATATGGAAGAATAAATCTATATGAAGCAACCATAAGGCTTTGCTGTGAAGGGAAAGAAGGAGCTCGTATACAAGCTAAAAAAGTCCATGTATGGTTTAAAACAATCACCAAGGATGTGGTCTAAGAAATTTGATACTTATATGTTAGGAATTGGATTCACAAGAAACAAAGAGGATCATTGTGTGTATTTTAAATTAATTGGTGATCATTTGATTTATTTGGTCTTGTATGTGGATGACATGTTGTTGATAGGAAACAATAAGGATATTATCTAGGATGTGAAAACTCAGTTGTCCTCGAAGTTTTACATGAAGGATATCTGTGCTTCAAATTTCATTTTTGGCATGGAAATTAAAAGAGATCGGAAAAAGAGGAAAATTTGGTTAAATCAGAGAAAACATGTGGTGACAATATTGTAGAGGTTTAATATGCAGGAATGTAAACCAGTCAATGTCCCTATTCATGTTGGTGTAAATTTATCTATGGATCAGTGTCCCAAGACACATGAAGAGGAGGAGGACATGTCTTATGTTCTATATGTGAGTGTAGTTTCCATTTTGATGTATGAAATGGTCTGTACTAGACTGGACATTGCACATGCAGTGGGAGTTTTGAGCATGTATATGTCAAAACAAAGGAAATAGAATTGGACAATAGTAAAAATGGTTTTCAGGTATTTCCCTAGCACTACTAGCTATGGATTGTGCTAGCAAGGAAGACCGAGATTGGATAGAGTGTTGGACATACATGGATTTTTGGATGCATATTGGGTTGGAGATCTAGATCGTAGGAGATATAAAAGCGGGTATGTGCTTAACTTGTTTGGAGGATAAATCAGTTGGATGAGAAAAATACATGATGTAGTGGCACTTTCAACTATAGACGTTGAATACATGGTAGCCACTCATGTAAGTAAGGAAGCAGTATGGTTACAAAGATTGTGTTCAGTGTTCAGGTATTCGGTTGGTACAACAATCTATAAGGATAGATTGTGACAATCAAAGTGCAATTTTTCTGGCGAAGAACCCGACTTATCATTCAAAGACAAAGCATATTGATATTCAATATCACTTTGTGAGAGACATGGTTTAAGAAAATAAAGTGTCGTTGATGAAGGTGGACACTTTGAAGAATTTTGCAGATTCATTAACCAAATCTGTGAGCATTGAGAAGTTTTCTTGGTGTAGAGGATCCATGGGCATTGTTTCCCTGGATTGTTGACTATGTAACCTTGTAACCCTCTGTTTGCAAAGATATAGTGTCTTCCATGTTGCACCGAGGGTCGATATCCCCTCCTACACGGGGGTTCAGGGGAATTTCCCTCAAATTTTTTTTCCTTGGGAAATGTGTCACATTTTTGCTTCATTTTTCAGGTTGCCTTGGTTTTCGTGTCCATTGTTGGGTGGTTTTTTTACACATGGTTTTCCTGATGGTTTTCTATTTTTGGTTAAGGAATTAGGGTTGTTGACTAATCCAAGTCATTGGGTTAGGGTTTTGGATGTCGTTGGATCCTATATGTATATTGTATTGTAAACAATGTAACACTATGAATGAATATAGAATATGATGGCTTTCCTAGTTTGGGTTTCCAGGGGAAAAATCTCTATGTAATGTGTTTATTTTCCATTGTATCTTTTCTATTCTTTTACCGAAAATATGTTTGCAATAAATATTGTACAAGGTTAAAATCTACAAAAACTATAGACATAAATAACTTGGTGAGAACAAGATCATGAAGATGTTTATAACCATGATATGGATGATCCATAGGTTGTAAATTCCCTCCTGTATTATGGTTTTCTTAATTTTTTTACCTTTACCAACATGTGTGTGTAGAACCAAATATTGTAAACCCTCATCAGATACTAGGAACCTAAGTAGGAAGATTTTATCATAGATGACAAGCCCCTCAAGCTTGACGTGAAGGATATTTATTTAATCAAAGGTTTATATTGGTGGGGAATGATGGTAAATTTGAAGGGAGTTTTTCATGGTGGTGGAACAATGACCATACAAGAATACATCATTGCATATTATTCTGCTGGGACCCAAAAAATGGGTTCACAAGTTCCCATCAATAGTATTGAATACTTGAGCTTGCAAACAATCCTACTCTTAATTTGTTATAGTTGTCGACTCCAAAACACTTCATCATGCCTCTCACTCACACCTGTACTATGACATTGAGTTCTTATGACCTATAGTCATTGATTGGCGCTCAGGGTTTCTACATATAGTCATTGATTGGTGCATAAGGATTTTAACCAATACGAAAGCTCAAATTACAGATTGCAGAATGGGGTGGATAAAGAAATTTGGTTATGAGAGCATATTATGCTCCTTATTCTTTGAGGATGTGTCATTGATGAAAAAATGCATCTCACTCCCTTTGCCTGACATGTGAGAACCAAGTATATTGCGTTGGGCATATTTGATGCATAGATCTGGACAGGGAATGTGACCAATGCATTTGATGATGAATTATTTGACTAGTGGTCCCACCTGATTATAGCCATTGATTATTACCCATATGTCGACATAGATTTTCAGGGAGATTGATAGTCGAAACTACCTCCAGATGTCACTTGGGGGTGACATTTTTATGTGAAATGTTTTTAATTTTCAAGTTATTTAATTTTTATTATTTTTTGATTTATTAAAAGAAAGAGGCAAATATATATTTTTGGCATTAAGGATGACTAAAAAAATCCTTGATGACATATGTGAGGGAACGATACATCCAATAGGGTACCTCATCAGCCAACACAAGGGAACATGACAGGATTAACTTAACAGGGATCTTGAGAGGGTCCTTTAGGAATTCTAGAGGAATCTGGAGGGTTATCCCACTAGATTCCAATGGAACAAGTGGGGATATTCCAAACTGAGTCCAATGGTAGGTGGTGGGTGTGCCATGAGCATGAGTTCAATTTTCTATCGGGTGGCTATGACCATCATATTCTACCACACGATCCATGTCGATCTAGGGCCTAAGGCCTAGATATTATTGAATTTCTATAACTAAACAACATACTAGTATGCCAATAATTTAAACTAACCAAAATTTACTCAATTATGATATAAACTCAAAAAAGTATGCATACATATTAAATCTGAGCTATAAAACAAAATAAAAAAGTAGAAGATAACACTAAACCAAGCACAAAAATTGGACAACACCAAAAATACCCTGGAAACCCCAGTGTGGGGAAAACCAACAAAGAGGGGCTTATACTGGGATTTCAAGAGAAAAATTGCAACAGAAAGATAAAAAAAAATTCTTACAGAAATTTCCTCAACCAAATCTCAATTCCTCTCAACAAAACTTTGGCCTCAAAAATAGTTGTACGATCTACGTACGGATTGTGTATGACCTGTACGACCTATGCAAGATCAAACCTGTATGATCTATTCTTGTTTTGGCTGGTACGACCTCTTTTCAACCCTTTTTGGATGAATAATTTGGCCTATGTATGGCCCGGTGCAACTGCAATGGACATGCCACTAACTCAACCTTCCCACCTTGCTAAATTTACCCCTCTCCTTGGCCTCTTCCGCTGCCTAGAACTGCCCCTTTCTTTAGCTTCCTTCTCTTTCCCAAGCACCCTTACCCCAATTTCTCTCTCTTTACCATGCGCCTTGTTATCACCTTAACAATTTTCATATCGAGATCTAAATTGTTTTGAAATTTAGCGAGATGCTATACCACAGTAGAGACGTGATAGTTTAGGGTTCTCGGCTATATCCCATGACATATGAAAAAATATAGCGGAGGTGGGAAGGGAGTATCTCAACGGGCCGTTGATTTTGAAGAAGCCCAGATCCACGGTTGAGGCCCACATCGGACTGACAAATAGCACGAAACTTAACGTCGCGAAGGCAGACCGGGAAAAACCATTATGGTTTTGATGGGGAACACATGGTGCTCTTACACACGCATCGGGGCAGACAACAGATTGCCCAAAACCACTTTTCCTATGGCCCCTATGTCACGTGGTTCAAAATGTCACATCAATAACTCGCGGGAAGGATGACAGTTGGTCAAATCACTCCACATCACTAGTCCAGGTACTTTCCCAGATGATGTATCAAAAGGACGTCGTCGCATAACTAACTTGAGGCTCATCATTCGAAGTGGATTGATGAAGCATGGCACACCAACGTACTACAACAGTAATCCCTGATTAAAATACAAAAAACCATGAAATCTCAGATATGAAATCATTTTTTTCTATTCTGGGAAATTTCCATCTTATGCGTAAGAAAAACAAGCTCGACCTGTGTTGATTTCCTGAGTTCTATAAATTCAAAGGGTGGCCAAATCGAGGTCTCTATAAAGTCTGAAAGGTATGGATAATACTCATCAAACGGTGTCTGGCGCGACTAGGTTCTCAACTAATGTACCAAGCAGGTCAATAAGTAAGAAAAAAAGATGGTTCTTGCAGATACTGGCAACTAAATTTCATATCGAACTTGCAGCTGAGATAGAGTTGGGAGTAAAATTAAACCCCATTATGAGGGATCTCATCATAAATGAACACACGGACAACACCTACCACCCAGCCACAAAGAGGAAGAGGAGCAAAAGGCGAAGGACGGAGGCCAAAACCGAGATGATAGAGAGCGTCAGAGAAAATCTCACTTGGTTGAGTACCTTGGAAGAGGAAATCGCCAAGCTGAGGTGAATCCTTAGGTAAATTTAGGTGTATTTCAGAAAGTTTTAGATAGATGGCGGCTTAAGAAAAGGGAGTCCTAATATGACAGACCGGTTACTAACGGTCCCTTTAAATAGTATAATTGTTCTTCCTTTTTGTAACTTGTATCTATTTTAGAATTATGAGGAAGTCAAAACGTTTTAAATTCCACACTAAATTCCTCTATATATGCTTGGTCTCACGAGTATATAAGGATGGAGAAAGGAGGAGCCTGCCCTCTGTGCAGGAAAACTTTGTAAATATCTGGGTCTAGAATGAATACATGGATGTAAAGGAAGATTTTGGACTTTTAATGAAAAGATTCTAACTGGGGGTGTTATGAGTCTCATTTTCTCCCATAGTGCGTGATTCATGTTATTCTGCATTTCATTTTTCTTTCCTCTGTCTCAATTGAGAAATTAAAAGTCCAGAATTCATTATTCAATGCTCTCATCTTGGTGATTTAGACTATGTTTATATCTTCTAAACCATTTCAGAATTCATTACTATAATGCTCTGATAATAGTTGTGTGTTTCTTTTCTTCTGATACCATCTAAATTTTCAAACATAAACTCAGAAGTCACTTCCTCATTTATCTTTTTCCTCTTAATTGTTTTCATGATTTGGCAATGCATCCTACATTCTTGACCCCATAGCCCAAGGGTCATCTCTAGCTCTTCAACAATTTTATTAAAATCCCCCAAAATAAACTGAATCTAGCCCCCGTCTTCCATAGATATATCAAGTGACACGAGAGAGCCCTCTCTGAGTTGAGTAGGCTAGTGCCTCAGCTCTAAAGTTGGTTGAAGCAGTTACCTCTGTCATTTGTCTATTCAGCCGAACAGAATTTACAAAGTGCTAACATTTTGGCGTTGTTGTCGGGGACCTAAATTGAAATATTTTCCCTAGGAAGAATGACATGGTTGAGTTCTAAGGTCTGAGAGTGGAAAACACTTAGGCAATGTTGGCCGTATTCCTGCTCTGGCGACTCCAAATCGGTTTGAAGGCGACTCCACTGATAAAAGAATCATGAATTTCCAAAAGGCGACTCTGCTCTCAATGCTTCAAGTGCAAGACAGAGACTTCACTGCAAGATGAAACCCCTTGACAGGGGAGAGGAAAGGCATCATGAGGGAAAACAAGTACTCAAAATGGGACCTCTTACAAAGCATTTTACTTTTCATTTTAAGTTTCCTCTGCTCCTTCCTTGAACATTCCAAACAAACTTTCTTTTACCTATTGTATTTTAATAATGATCATGAAATACTTGCAATTATATTTCCTCCTGTCTACGTTGCACATGCATACCCTCACCTTGTCGTTGGTTCTGATAAAAAGTCTTCACCTGGGCCACGCAATGACAATGACCAAGTTGATGAATCCCGTGAGACCGAGACCAATGTTTCCTCCATAGTTCTTGGTCCAACACCCCCCAAGGCCCGACATAGATACATACCCTTAAAGCTACCCCAAACCCTTCATGATTTCCCTCCAAATTACTATCAGTACCTACCCGTGTTCAATAGAGAATTGGATATCATCTTGGCTAAAAACCACAATCAAGGGTTTGAGAATTTTATATATTTATTCGAGATTGACCACGATGATGTGTGTATGAGAGTTTTCTCTCAATCCTTGAAAGGAGACACCAAACACTGGTTCAAACATTTAAATCCAGAAACCATCATCTCATGGGTAGAATTGAAGAAGGTCTTCTTAAAGTTCTGGGGCAAAGATAAATCCTTAGAGCTGCAACTCAATGAGTTTTATGCCTTGAAAATACACAACAATGAAGCTATTTTTTTGTTCAATAGAAATTTCTCTAACGTCTATTATAATTTTTCCAAAGAACTTCAACCCTCTAAAGTTGCTACCATGCTCCATTATGAAACTACTCTTCATCCAAATTTTTCTTTCCTCCTAATGGAAAGAAGACCTGAGTCCTTACAACAAATATTTAGTGATGCTTAGGAAATTCAACACAACATCCAAGCATGTAATCCGATCCAGAATGAGGAGTTGAATGCTCAAGAACATGAAAGAAAATATGAATAGAAAATAGTTGATTGGAATCTTGAGCATAGATTTGACGATATCATAGGTCCTCTCGAAGTTTCCAATGGAAATGATTTTGCAAAGAACTATATTCCACTTGTTGGAAGAAGAGATGTTGATTTAGCTTCTAATCCATCCCATGATAAGCAGGGAACTTATGGTTTTATGTATTCATTTGTAGACAGTCAAAAAGATGAATTTGCAAATCAGTTTGTTGAAGAACATGTTGACGTTCTAGAGTTCTTCTTGTTAGATGATATTGCATATACTGCTGATTTACCTATATATGATGAATACGATGATGATTGTGATGATGACTCCTTAGAACAACCAACTGCATGTTCCCTATCATAATTTTTTTTCAGTAGTATAATGAAATGACTCAACCTACATATCACAGTTACAAAGAAGAAAGTATTGAATTAGCTGAAGGGAATTCTTTACCTTTATGTTTTTCTTCATTCAAATTGTTGAAAGAAAATCCTAAGATCATCATTAAGGAAAGTAAATATGTGCTTATGAAAATCCACGCTAAATTAATGAAGCAGAATGACAAGATATCACAACACTATTTTCATGTGCCTGAAAACCCTATTACGTGCGCTAAAATGTAGCCATCCATTGGGGGTAAAATTGAAGATGGTTTCAAATCAAGTAGGACAACCCTACCATTATGTTTTGCTTCTTTTGAATTATTGAAGAAAAATATTTGTAGTATCTTAGGTCAGGAATCCTCCAAGCATGAGCGGAGTGGTGATGATAATCTTATGAACAATCACATAAAGGGTCATGTCAGCTCATATTTGCAGTCTATGTTCAACTATCAACCTGAAAAGGAAGAAGAAGTTGTTGCATAAAGTATTGTTCAAGGTCATTTTCTTTCTCCCAAAATCAATATAGATTCTCAACATGAAAAAGTGTTTCAAAGTATTTTATATTCCCTTGAGAATGACGTTGTGGTTCAATTTTTAAACAACATAGACAGGGATGAAGATTCTGAAACTACATCTATGGAAGTCTCCAGCAATAAAAAAACAAATGACAGATTTTCGGGAAAGAAACAAAGCAGTATATGCCACTTTTCCATTAGAAATACAGAAAGGTAATGAAGAGGCAGTGGTTTTGTGATCTGGATTTTATGAGTAGAACAAAATGAATACAGATTCTTAACCCAAAATAATAGAGATATAGTAAAACTAGTTTTCTATTCAATAATGAAATAAGTTGAAACAATAAAATGCAGCAAAAACAAGCTTGCTGGAATGGTGGCGGCTTATCTCTGAGAAGAGATGTGATGGTTGCGCTCATTCGCAAGAAGATTATTACAATCAGGCTCTAAAGGCATTTTTACAATAAACAGGAATTTCAAAAACCCTAGACATCCAAAAACCTAACCCTAGGAGATAAAGCACCAAAAGTCATGTGGGCCTCGTTTGGGTAAGTTAGTACATTAACTTCCCGGGGTTGTAATTTTTGCATACGATCTTCGTTTTAGGCGTATGATATCCTGTTGGAAAGGTATCATTGAGGAGATTCATTTTGGGGCATCAATCATGCCATAGGATATCATTGAGAAGCTCAATCCCCAAAAACCTTCATTTAGGCCCTCAAAATGGCCCCAGAAGTGAAAACTACTAAAAATAGTATATTGCCAAAATTGCCAGAAAACTGTTTTGAGCCAGTTGGAAAAGGTGGGTGGCCACCGATATCCATATGGATCAATACTCCCTCCTTAGAAATAAATGGTCTCCATTGTGTTGAGTTCCCCCATCAGATGAGGAAATTTCTACTGAATTTGGCCACGGGTGAGCCACTTGCCTTGGTGCAGGAGCTGCCCTGCTTTGACGGCTTGATAAAGCTGGATCCTTTGCTGTCGAGTTCCCTTGATCTATGTTTCCACAATCTGATCGTTGGATGCCTATTGGATGTAGTCGGGGTTGAGATTTGTTGGTTTCAGCTGTTCTGCTACGTCTGAGGTGTCCAATAATGGTGGGAAATAAGGGCGAAGGAGATCCACATTGAACACTGGGTGCAAGCCAAGGAAAGGAGGAATGTTGAGCTCAAAAGAATTATCCCCCATGACCTTGGTGATGGTGTACGTCCCATAATGAAGTGAGCGAAACTTTCGATGGGGTCCTGTAAGGCATTCTTTCTGCAAGTGCAACCAAACTTTGTCTCCCATCTGAAACTTATGTGGCACCCGATGTTGATCATGGTGTTGTTTGTACTTGTCATTGGACTTTTGTAGTTTATCCTGAACCTGTTGGCAGATGTGTTGGATCTTCTCAATGAATAGGGTGGCTTTGTCAGCTTCAGTTGGAACAGGAGATGAGTCAGTCGAGCTGACTGCAAAGGGAAGTGCAACATATATGGGACCCAATGGTTGGAATCCCAACCCCACCTAAAAGGGGTTGTGGCTAGTTGATCTATGTAGGGATCGGTTGTAGCTATGTTGGACATAGGGAAGGCTCTCATCCCATGTGGGAGGGGGCTTTGAATTATACATGCGAAGGATATGCACAACCATTCTATTTACGGCCTCGGTTTGGCCATTTGTCTGGGGGTGGAAGGCCGTGGATTTGGTGAGCTTGGTGTCCAGCAGTGACCAGAGGCTCGACCAGAATGTGCTGAGAAATCGACTGTCCCTATCCGAGACAATGGTTTGTGGGATTCCAAAATGTACCCAGACCTGTTCAAAGAAGAGCTTAGCAGTAGCCTTTGCTGTGATGCTCTTCTTGCAGGCAACCCAAATCACCATCTTAGAAAAGAGGTCAACAACCACAAAAGCGTAGTCATTTCTCCGCTTGGTGGATGGGAGGCCCAACATGTAGTCCATTGAGATGGATTCCCATGGCCTGTCAGGAGTATGAAGAGGGGTGTACAAGCCCTGTTTCTTAGTGGTTGGTTTGGAAATAGCACAGGCAGTGCAAGACTTGATATACTTGCTGACCTCTTGTCGGAGTTTCGTCCAGTAGAAATGTTTCTGTAGCATCGCCACTATCTTTTCGACACCGAAGTGTCCTTCCACCCGACTATAGTGGGATTCCAAGATCAACTTCATTCACTTGCTTAATGGAACATAGATATGGCCTAGATGACACAACAACCCATCCTGAAGATAGAAATTATCAACAACTATGTTTGCACCCAACATTTGGTAGGTGGTGGCGAAGTCTGGGTCTGTATCATAGAGTTGGGCCCATTCAGAGCTCTCATGGCCACAAGAGTATAGCACTGTGGTGAGTGCCATGACTAGTGGTCTGCTGAGGCAATCAATGACGTGATTGGTGCTTCTTGTTTTATACTTGTTGTTGTGGTGGAATTGTTGCAAGTATGTGGACCACTTTTGATGGCAGTCATTCTGCAATTTTCCTTGTGTCTGCATAAACTGTAGTGGCTTATGATCAGTGTGGATGACTGTCTCCTTCCCAAGAATGTAATGTCTCCACTGGTGGCAGGCTTGCACAATGGAGTACATTTCTTTGTCGTAAGTAGGGTAATTACGAACAACATCAGATAGTGTCTCACTATGATAGGCCATAGGATGGCCATGCTACTAAGTGAGAACAATGCCCATAGCATAGTCTGAAGCATTTGTCTCGATCTCAAAGGGATGTTGCAGGTTTGGTAGTGAAAGTACTGGGGATGAGCAAAAGTGCTGCTTCAAATCATTGAATGCTTCTTTTTGGGACCAGCCCCACACAAATTTTTCCTTACCACCACCCCTGGTGATTTGGCTGAGGGTCCATGCAATATGGGAGAATCCTAACACAAACCTGCAGTAGAAATTGGCAAGGCCCAAGAAGCTCCAAAGCTCAGTGAGTGTGGTTGGGTCTGGCCAGTCATGGATGACTTGGATATTGGTTGGATCCACATGTACAACATGATGATCAATAATGTAGCCCAGGTAATGGACCCTGTCTATGCCGAAGGAGCATTTTTCCAAGTTTGTGTATAGCTTGTGTTGCCGCAGGGTGTGCAGAACCTGCTGAATATGACGCAAGTGTTTGGCCCAAGTCTTGCCGTAAATGAGAATGTCATCCAGATACACCACTACAAAATTATTGGTGAATGGTCATAGGATATCTTCCATCATCCTCATGAAAGTGGTTGGAGCATTTGTCAAACCAAAGAGCATGAAAAACCATTCAAAAAGGCCTTCCTTTGACTTGAAGGTGGTCTTCCATACATCTGTCTGTTTTATCAGGGCCTGGTGGTAGCCAGACTTCAGATCAATCTTACTGAAGTATTTATCCCCCGTGAGTTGATCAAGGAGGTTGTCGATTCGAGGAATCAGGTACCAGTTTCTGACTGTGATTTTATTCAAAGCCTGGTAATCAATGCATAGTCGCCAGGTTCCATCTTTCTCCTGTACCAACACAATTGGGCTTCCGCAAGATGATGAGTTGGGACGGATGTTCCCCTTATGGAGCGGTTCTTGGATTTGTCGCTTGATCTCCTCATTCTCTAACAGAGAGTGACGATAGATTGGCCCATTGGGAACCAGTGCACCGGGGATCAGATCGATGGGGTGATTGACCAGGCAGTGCAGAGGTACCCCAGTAGGTGAGGAGAAGATATCTGAGTATTCTTCCACGACCTTATCTACTTGCTTCTGCTGTGTGGAGAGGTCGGCTGTAGAGACCCTGGATGTGGTTGTGATCTTTTTCTTATTCTAATAGAGAATCACGAAGAAGACAAACTTCCCCATATAAGAGATGACATTCCTGCATTTCTTAGCAGAGATCAAGGAAATAGCACTAAGTGGGACTACCTCAAGTATCCTGTACAATTTCCTGTTCAAAGTAATTATAACACTACGAGGCCTAGATTCGTATACAACATGACGTTTCCATAAATAAGGTTGGCCCAAAAGAACATCACAAACTTCAAGAGGAGAAACATCACACAATACCTCATCTTTGAAGGGTTTGATGCCATATGATAGTCGACACTGTTGGCTGATGCGAAGATCGCTTCCTTGGCGGAGCCATCCAATGGTGTAGGGTTGTGGGTGAGGCGTTGTGGGTAGGGCCAACCGCTTGATGACCTCTACAGAGATGAGATTATTTTGGATACCACTATCAATGATTAAGTGCAGCGGGGTGACTTTTACCCACATTTGTGAATGGAAGAGGCGCTCTCCTTCTTCTGGCTCGTCTGGTTCACTGGGTTGGATCTTAGTGGTAGCAATGGTGGCACTGGGTTCTGTGTCAATGATCCATCTTCCCCTTTCTGGTTCTAGCTCAGAGTCAGACTCCACATCTGATTCAGAGGCTTTCACTTCGGCCACTAGTGACTTCTTTGAGCGACAATCAACAATGTTATGCCAAGGGCTCTTGTGGAAGTCGCACCACTTCCCGGTATCTTTCTTTGTCTTTCCAGTGTCCTTCTTTTTTTGTGGCTTGGACTGGTTGTCCTGAAACTTTCCATATTTTCTCTGACCTTTGTTCTGTGGTTTGGGGCTACCCTTTCCTGGCTTTTGTTGTGAGGGGTTCCCAGGCCCAAATTGTCACATCTTTTGTTTGAGCTTCTACTCGATTTTGATGGCATATCGGTAGGCCGCGCCCAAGGATGAGATGTCTAGAAATTCCATTTCAGTCTGGATGTATCTATGTAGAGCACCGCAATACTTGAGCACTTGATGTCGCTCTGAATATTTGATAGCCATCTTGATGCTCAAGGTATGGAAGATATTTGTGAAATCTGGCACTGCTTGGTCTCTTTCTTGCTACAGTGTGGTCCATTTGGTATATAATTCATCATAACTTCCGACAAGATAGTATTGTTCCTTAATAACATCCCTGAAGGAATCCTAGGTGGATGTGACTGTAAATAATGAGGGTTCCTCTATTTTCTTTTTCTCACAGAACATTTCCCACCAATCATTGACATGGGGGATGGCTTTGAGGAGCGCAAAAGTAATATTTTCTCTATTCGAGAAATTATGGACAGAAAAATACCCTTCTAGCAGATTCAACCACTTGTCTACAACATATATGTCTATCTAAACTTCAAATATAGGAATATTGAATTTTATTTGTAGCTTGAAGGGGGTGGTGCCTTCGCTTGAAGAAGATGTGTCGCCTGTTGGTAGTTGCAGAAGGATTTGCGCGAAACTATCCATCACCTCGTTCCTCTGTTGCATGAGGGATTCTTCAATAAATAGTTTGAAAGGATCTCCTATCCCATCATCTTTCTTTTCTCCTGCCATGAGAGGTCGATTGGGTGTGTGAGAGATTTTTTCCTCAAGAGAAACAAGCTCAAGACCCAACTCTTTGTATTCTCACCTCGCTGGGGACATGCATTAAGACGACAAGGAGCAGATCGCTTTGATACCACTGATCCGGATTTTATGAGAAGAAAAAAATGAATACATATTATTAACAGATTCTTAACAAAAAATAACAGAGATACAGTAAAATTGGTTTTCTATTCGATAATGAAATAAGCTGAAACTGCAAAATGCAACGAAAACAAGCTTGCTGGAATGATGGCAGCTTATCTCTGAGAAGAGATGTGACGGTTGCGCTCATTCACAAGAAGTTGATTACAATCAGGCTCTAAAGGCATTTTTACAATAAATAGGAATGCCAAAAAACCTAGACATCCAAAAACCTAACCCTAGGAGATGAAGCTCCAAAATTCATGTGGGCCCCATTTGGGTAAGTTAGTACATTAACTTCCCAGGGTCGTAACGTTTGCATATGATATCTGTTTTAGGCGTATGATAGCCCGTTGGAAAGGTATCGTCGTGGAGATTCATTTTTTGGCCTCAATCATGTTGTAGGATATCATTGAGAAGCTTGATCCCCAAAAACCTTCATTTAGGCCCTCAAAATGGCCCCGAAAATGAAAACTGCTAAAAATAGTAAATTGCCAAAATTGCCAGAAAATTGTTTTGAGCCAGTTGGAAAAGGTGGGTGGCCACCGATGTTCATCTGGATCATTTTGTTTGAGTCATTTGAAAATCAAAGTTTTGAAAATCCATCCATGGGAACTCTAGACTGTGAAATAGTGCATGCTATTAGATTTTCACATTTGCAAGGAGATTATGAGAAGGAACTCATTTTTATTAATTTGTTTGAAAGTCAAAGTGGTTGTCCTCAAATAAATTTCCATAAATTTAATGAAACCAAATCAGAATTGTTTGATGAACAAGAGGATAGCTTTGATGCACATAATATGGCTATCATATTTGAAGATGTTCAAGAATGTATGAATATTTTTGTTGATATGCATGGAAAAGAAGACAAACCTATTGTTGCCATTTCATTCAAAAATGTTCTCAAAACATAAGAGATAGAGCAAAAAAAAATAACACTTATGAAAGAGGCTTGCCTTTCGTTTTTTGCTCATCAAGAATAAATTATTTTTCATGGTTTTCAAGATCCGGTGGCCATCCTATTACATTCTTCAGTGAAGGATGAATTTGTTTCTTTCATAAGCTCAGATTTTGGATTCAATTTTTTCTTTCAACCCCCATCTTTTACATTTGTCTGTCAACTTAAGAGAAATGTGAACAAAGGAGAATCATGAAGCCAATTGCTTGATTGGATGCATTGGCACTTTAGCATCACTTGATTAATTAGTCATCTCAATAGTTTTAAGGTATATAGGGGTGTGAAAATAAGCTTGTCGGTCAAGCATTTTTCAGTTTGAGTTTTCTAGTAATAAATACAGTCAATTTTCAAGAATGTACTCGGATGTCTAGCATGCAGTCGGAAGCAGTGCGCAGAGCTTGGTAGGAGCAGGGTACACACATGTTTTGGGAACAACCTAATGGATCAGGCACAGGGTCTACGAGTTCTTTTCTACCTCGCTGGGAGGATAGCATCCCCAGTTGGAGCCAATGTTATCACCTTAACAATTTTCATATCGGGATCTAAAAATTTATGAAATTAAGCGAGATGCTATACCACAGTAGAGGTGTGATAGTTTAGAGCACTCGACTATATCCCGCGGCATATGAACAAATATAGCGGAGGCAGGAAGGGAGTATCTTGGAGGACCGTTGATTTTGAAGAACCCAGGGATGATTTTAGGGGCTAAATTTCGCTCATGGGCTAATTTTCCATGGTTTTTCCAAAAACGAGATTCGCTATTTTAAAAATGATTCGCCCAAATTCTATAGGAAAAAATTATTTTACCTTAAAAATCGCCAAAATTTTATAAAAACTATATAAAATCCTTAGAAATTTGAATATTTTTATAAAAATATCGCCAATCATTTATAGTTGGCATATGAAGGATTAGTAAGATTCGCCAAGGTTTCTACATTTTAAAATAAATTTCCATCCTTAAAATCATCCCTAGAAGAACCCTAGATCCATAGTTGAGGCCCACATCAGACCAACAAATAGCACAGAACTTAACGTCGCGAAGGCAGAACGGGAAAAACCATTATGGTTTTTATGGGGAATGTGTGGTGCTCTTACACACACATCGGGGCAGACAACGGATTGCCCGAAACCACTTTTTCTATGGCATCAATGTCATGTGGTTCAAAATGTCACATCAATAACTCGCGAGAAGGATGGCAGTTGGTCAAATCACTCCACATCACTGGTCCAGTTACTTTCCCAGATGAAGTATTAAAAGGACGTTGTCACATAACTAATGCGAGGCTCATCATTCTAAGTGGATTGATGAAGCATGGCACACCAACTTACTATAACAGTAATTCATGATTAAAATAAAAAAAGCCATCAAATCTCAGATACGAAATCATTTTTTCCTATTATGGGAAATTGCCATCTTATGCGTAAGAAAAACAAGCTCGACCTATGTTGATTTCCTGAGTATAGTAAATTCAAAGGGTGGCCAAATCGAGGTCTCTGCAAAGTCCGAAAGGTATGGATAATACTCATTAAACGATGTCTGGCGTGACTAGGTTCTCAACTAATGGACCAAGTAGGTCAATAAGTAAGAAAGAAAGATGGGTCTTGCAGATACTGGCAACTAAATTTCATACCGAACCTGCAGCTGAGATAGAGTCAGGAGTCAAATTAAACCCCATTATGAGGTATCTCGTCATAAATGAACACACGAACAACACCTACCACCCAAACACAAAGAGGAAGAGGAGTAAAAGGCGGACAACGGAGGCCAAAACCGAGATGATAGAGAGCATCAGAGAAAATCTCGCTTGGTTGAGTACCCTGGAAGAGGAAATCGCCAAGCTGAGGTGAATCCTCAGGTAAATTTAGGTGTATTTCAGAAAGTTTTGGACATATGGAGTCTTAAGAAAAGGGAGTCCTAATATGACAGACTGGTTACTAACGGTCCCTTTAAATAGTAAAACTGTTCTTCATTTTTGTAACTTGTATCTATTTTAGAATTATGAGGAAGTCAGAATGTTTTACATTCCACACTAAATTCCTCTATATATGCTTGGTCTCATGAGTATAGAAGGATGGAGAAAGGAGGAGCCTTCTCTCTGTGTAGGAAACTTTGTAAATCTCTGGGTCTGGAATGAATACATGGATGTAAAGGAAGATTTTAGACTTTTAATGAAAAGATTCTAAATGGCGGCATTATGAGTCTCATTTTCTCCCATAGTGTGTGATTCCTATTATTTTGCATTTCATTTTTCTTTCCTCTGTCTAAATTGAGAAATTAAAAGTCTGAAATTCATTATTCAATTCTCTCGGCTTGGTGATTTAGACTATGTTTATCTCTTCTAAACCATTTTAGAATTCATTACTATAATGCTCTGATAATAGTTGTGTGTTTCTTTTCTTCTGATACCATCTAAATTTTCAAACACAAACTTAGAAGTCACTTCCTCATTTAGCCTTTTCCTCTTAATTGTTTTCATGATTTGGCAATGCATCCTACATTCTTGACCCCATAGCCCAAGGATCATCTCTAGCTCTTCAACAATTTTATTAAAAACCCCCAAAATAAATTGAATCTAGCCCTCGTCTTCCATAGATATATCAAGTGACACGAGAGATCCCTCTCTGAGTTGAGCAGGCTAGTGCCTCAGCTCTAAAGTTGGTTGAAACAATTACCTCTGTAATTTGTCTATTTAGTTGGACATAATTTACAGAGTGCTAACATGCCCCCTTTAGCTCACTTGATCAATTTAAAAAATGAGGAATGTGTGTCCCTCATCCTGAAACCATTCATTTATCCATCTTCCAACCACCTTACTGGCTTAAATTGTGTGCCAAGTTCAGCCTCCAAATCTCCAAGGAGGTGCACCCCACTTGGCATGGGCCCCACAAAGCACTATTCCATGCACCGCACTAGACTGGGCCCCACAATTCACTCAAAACATAAAATTTGATGAATTCCTAAGTTAGACTTAGTCTAAGTTAAATAGGTTGATCTAGGTTATTTAATTTGTACATCAACATGCTTAGGACACTTAGGCCCATGTTGAGACACCTACCAAGCTACAAAACTAACACTCCCTGTTAGCAAGGAAGGTGTCTCCACCTGGATCAATATGTGACCCCATCAAATTTGTTGTTGCTCCCTCTGAACTGGAATACCCTCCTTATACCTATGCTACACACTGATCTAATATTGTGAATTGGTCATCCATCAATGTCATGTCATACCAGGTGAAATTCTTGGATGAATCCACTCATCCTCTGGACTCATTATTTGACACTGATTGTTGATCCAAGATCCCATTAGACCCAACTACAGGATGTCCCAACACCTTGTACATAATACCCTCCCTAATTCCAAGCCTCACGACTACATCCAAGGTCTCTCTCTCTGAACGTATGAGCACCGGTCCATCCTCGAACATCAATAGATACCCCATATCCTATAGAGTTTCTACAAAGAGAAAATTAACCTCTATCTTTGGAACAAACAACACCTCGTCCACCTCCAGAGAACCACCTAACTCTAGATGGAATATGACACATCCAACCCCCTTCACTTCTTACATGGTGCTAGCCCCACTGCTCACATGCAAGTTTGAGCTTATCTTAGAAACACTATGGAACACCGACCTTGTTCCCATCATATGGCGAGGTGATCCACTATCCATGAACCATGCCCCATCGTCCCCCAACTTTGCAATACTACCACTCGAAAGAGAGGCGACCATAGAAAATTCCGCCTCGGATTTCTCTACAAACTAATCTATCTCAGTAGATGTTGTTGTTATTACCTGTTCCTCCTTATTATTCTTCTTGTTGGGAAACTGGCTAGCATAGTGGCCAGTATTGTGACATGCAAAGAATTTCACTTTTCCCATGTCCCTGGAGCCTCCTCCACTTTCCTTATTCACATGAAGGGCCACATTCTCCTCCTTCTCACTCTTTGACTGGATATCCTAAGATGCATCAACTCACAACTCCTCCTAGGTGAAGTCATCCCATAACCTCTCCCAATCATGGATTTTCTCCTGATCCACCAATCCTCACACAAAAACTTCCCACTGCTTGGTGAATCCATTCAAGGATATACTCACCAACTCATTCTCATCTATTTCCTCTCCAACAACTTCTAGTTCATCTCTCATCTTAGTGAAATTTGTGAGGTAAGTAACCATTGATTCTCCCTTAGTGATATTCGTTCTTCTCATCTTCTCTATGAGCATCATCTTCCTTCTCTGGGTATCATACTGGTACAAAGTCACCAGGGTATCCCACATATCCTTGGTAGTCTTCTTTCTATATAGATGAGGAATAATGTGGTCTTTGACTCCATCCACAATTATCCTCCTTGTATTCACATCCTTCTTGAGATGGGATGCTTTTTGTGCTAGATCAGTTGGAAGTACTTCTTTTCCCTCAACAAACTCCCACAATCCATTCTCCTCCAAACAAAAACCCATTTGATTCCTCCATGGATAGAAGTTTGAGGTTCCCTCCATCCTTTCTTCGAACCTCAATCTTGCATCGACCATTTAAGTTAGTTGCTCTAACTCCCACATTCTTTCTGATCACACGTTCCACTTGTTGATTCACACCCTATTCTGCACAACAAATAAATTGGCTCCTTTTTAACTCAAAGACTGAGCTTTGATACCATGTTGAATTTCTATAAATCAACAATAGAATATTATGCCAATAATTTTATCTAGCCAAAATTTAATCAATGCTGATATAAACTTAGAAAATTATGAATACATATTACAACTGAGTTATAAACCAAAATAGCACAACAAAAGATAACAATAAACCAAGCACAAAAAATTGGACAAAACCAGAAATACCTTTGAAAACCTAGTTTGAGGAAAACCAACAAAGTGGGGATTATATTGGGCTTTCAAGAGAAACATTACAACAACAAGATAATACAAATTTCCTTAGCAAAATCGCAATTCCTCTTAGCAAAAATTAGGCCTCACAAACAGTTGTATGGACCAAATATTTTTGGCCCTGTACGACCCAAATTGTATGACATGTGTATGACCTATGTACGACTTACATGCCCTATGAAAGCTTATCCTTGTATGACCTGTTCTTATGCTGATTGGTACGACCTGTTTTTGACCCTTGTTGGATGAAAAATTTGGCTTGTGTACAGCCTAGTGCAATTGCAATGGACAAGACACGAACTCCGCTTGCTCACCTTACTGAATCAACCCCTCTCCTTGGATGTCAAGTTGAGTAAATTATTGAACACCACTCAATTCATCCAAGATATCATCAATGAAAAAAATCGAAAACTTGTCTTTGATGGTGAGTTTATTGAGGGTGCGAAAGTCTGGACACATGCACCAAGTACCTTCTTTCTTGAGTACCATGAACACATGAGAAGAATAGGGGCTAGTACTAGGATATATAACACCTGCTTCAAGAAATTCTTGAATTATTTTCTCAATTTCATTCTTCTGGGAAAAGGGATGACGATAAGGGAGAACATTGGGAGGAATATTGTTGGGGACAAGAGGAATGGCATGATCATGAACACCACGAGCAGAGGGAAGTCCTTGGGGAGTGAAAAACAACTTGGTGTTTGGATATGATATACTGGAGGTCATGATGCATGGATGGTGTCTCAAGTGCTTAAATGGAATGGAGTTGGGAAATAATACATGAATAACCTTTTTTTAGAAGCTTTTCCATTTGATGGGAACTGATGATATCAAGGGAACCTGTTGTGATTCCTTTGAACTGATATTGTTGTCCATCATGTTGGAATTGCATGGTTAATTCCTTAAAATCCATGAGAATGGGGCCCACAGTGTGTAACCATTCAAAATCTAACACAATTTCACAACTACGCATGTCTATAGCAAACATATGGGATTTTAGGTTATACTAACCAATTTGGAGCCGCACATTTTCACAACATCCTCCACATTGCATGGAACCTCCATTGGCAATCATGATTTGAAAATGGTTGACGCCATAGATATAACAATTAATTCTTGGGAAATGCAAAGATGAATAAAATTATGGGTGATACCAATGTCAACAAGGATGATGAATTTCCAATTATTATTGTAACCAATTAACTTGAGGTTCTAGGGAGCAGAGAATCCAGTGAGGGAATTTAGTGAAATCACCGGTTCAACTTCTGGTGGATCAGAGGGTGGATTCAGATAAACAGAGGGTGATATCTCCTCCACAAGGGGAACAAATGCCTCATCATTAGAAACATCCTTAGTCATAGCTAGAAAAAGCTTATGTTCCTTACACTTCTTCCCTGGAAAATATTTGTCATCACAATTATAGAAAATACCCTTGATTTGGCGTTCAACCATTTCTTCCTGAGTTAATTTCTAGATCTTGAGGGGGTTTGCAGGAAGGGTAGGATTGGTGGGTTTAGGGACGGGAATAAAATATGGTTTTATGGTCTAGGAGGAGACAATCTATTGGGATTTCTTGGCTTGTTTAGTAGCTTCCAACCAAGTTTGGGGGCAGAGCATGAGAACATGGGTACAAATTTCATATTTGATACCATTGATAAAGAATTCTTGAAAGAAGACATCTAATATGCCCTTTATTCTAAAATCCAAGTGTTGAAAGGCTGCAATAAAGTCTTACACTGTCCCATACTATTTCAACTTGGTCAATCAACCTAAATGATTGGTGTTAGAGTAATCCAGGTGGCTATTGGTGTCCACCCACCTTTTCCAGCTGGCTCCTCTTTACATTTTTAGTTCAGCACGTTCTTATGTACTTATTTGTAATTGTGGGTTCTACATTCCATGGTTTTTTGAAGCCCTACACATCTTCCAAGTGGATACTGTTGGCCTCCCACCTAATACAACTGAATTATTTTGTATGTGTTCATGTCTGCACATCTTTCTGTACTTCTAGGGCTGTTTTGGGGCCCTAAACAATTTTTTTTTGGCTTGCCACAGTCAAACTATATACATAGTTAGAGTTTGAAAACACAATGTGTATTTCTTGAAAATACCTTTCCAACGGTATATCACACATCTAAAATGGAGGTCATATGCAAAATTTACGACCCTAGGAAGTTGAGATACCAACTTACCCATAGGGGCCCACATAAATTTTGTCGTTTCATCTCCTAAAGTTAGGTTTTCAGATGTCTAGGGTTTTGTAATTCATGAGTAATGTTAAAAATGCCTCTGGAGCCTCATTGTAATCATTTTGCTCAGACGAATGTGCATAGCAGCCACATCTCTTCTCAGAGATAACTACCACCATTTGAGCAAGTGTTTCACTTTTGCAGTTTTACAATTTCATCCTATTTCATTTATTGAATAAAAGATATTGTTCACTAGATATCTGTGTTGTTCTTCACATCTCTGTGTTTATTGTATTTTGTATGTTAATTAGTTTGTTTCACTCCTAAATCCGGATCATTGGTATCAGAGTGGTATTCTCTTCATTTATTTTTCTGCATGCATGTCCCCGACAAGATCTGGGTACAAGAAGTTGGGACTTGAACCAATTGAGCCATTGGAAGATCGGTCATGCTGAGCACAACAACAACCCATGGGGGATGAAAAGAAAGATGATGGAGTAGGAGATCCTTTTAAAATGCTACTCGAGGAAGCCCTTACATGAAAAATGAATGAAATGATGGACAACTTTGTGCAGATCCTTCAGCGGTTTCCCATAGGAGAAGCATCTTCATCAAGCGGCCATGCAACCCCCTTCAAGGTATAGGTAAATTTTCATATTCCATTATTTGAAGGACCGATAGATTCAAATGTTGTAGATAAATGGTTGAATATACTTGAAGGGTATTTTTCAGTCCACAATTTTTTCTATAGGGAAAATATTACTTTTTCAATCCTCAAGGCTGTCCCCCATGTTAAGGATTGGTGGGATACTTACTCTAAGAAAAGGGCCATAGAGGAATCTGCAATATTTGTGGTTTCCCCTACATGGGATTCCTTCCGAGTTTCCATTAAAGAATAGTACTACGCTATTGGAATCCACGAGGACCAGTACACCAGATGGACCACCCTGCATTAGGAAAGGGACCAGACAATACCATATTTCACCAATATTTTCCATACCATGCGCACCAAATTGGGTATCAAAGAATTTGAGCGACATATGGTGCTCAAATACGACGATTTTTTTCATAGATACATTCAAACAAAAATGGTGTTTCTGGACATCGCCTCATTAGGTACAACTTATAGATATGTGGTCAAGATCGAGCACAAATTTAAGCAGAAGAGGTGAGATTTTGGATCTGCAAACTCCTCACAGTCGAAGCAGGGAAAAGGCGGCCCCAACCAACACATCTAGGGAAAAAGAAAATGTTGCCACTCTCAGGACAACTAGTCCAAGCCACAACACAAGAAGGGAAATGAGAAGACGAAGAAGGACACGGGAAAATGGTGTGAATACCATAAAATCCCTTGGCACAACACTAAAGAATGTCGCTCCAAGAATTCATTCGTGGCCGAGCTGAAGGCTTCCGAGTCAGAGGTTGATTCTGACTCTGAATCAAATCCATAAAGATGGAAGTGGATTATCGATGTTGAACCCGATGCCATTGTCGCTACCACCAAAGTCTAGTAGAGCGAACTAGAAGAACTAGAGGAAGGGGAACACTTCTTTCACTCACAGATGTGGATAAAGGGGGCTCCGCTTCATTTCATTGTCGATAGTGGAATTCAGAAGAACATGATCTCAACAGAGTTCATCAAGAAACTGGACCTGCCAATGACACTACACCTGCAACCCTACACCATCGGCTGGCTTCGCCAAGGAAGAGATCTTCATGTCATCCAGCAGTGTCATCTTCCCTACGACAACAAGCCTTTCAAAGACAAGGCATTGTGTGATATTTCTCCCCTTGAAGTTTGTGATGTTATTTTAGGACAACAATATTTGTGGAAGTGTCATGTTGTGTATGAGTCTAGAACCCACAGTTTTATTATTACTTTGGGTAGACAATTGTACAGGATACCATAAGTATCATCGCCTATCGCTATTTCTTTAATCTGTTATAAGAAATGCAGTAAGGTAATTTCATAGACCGAGAAGTTCATATTCTTTTTTATTCATGCTCATAGTAAGCAGAAGGTTGCCACCACATCCGTGGCCTCTACACAGAGCCTTTATTTGCAACAGAAGCAAGTGGACAGGATCATGGAAGATTACATATACATCTTCTCCTCACCCACTAGAGTACCGATGCACTTCCAAGTCAAGCATCCAATTGATATAACCCTCAATGCACCTCTATCTAATTAACTAGTCTATCATCACTCGCTGATGGAAAATGACGAAATCAAGCATCAGATCCAATAGCTTCTTCAAAAGGGGCACACCAAACCAAGCTCCTCCCCTTGCAGAATCCTCATTGTATTGGTGTAGAATAAGGATGGGACCTAGCAACTCTACATTGATTATAGAGCATTAAACAAAATTAGATTCAGGAACTAGAACCCAATTCCCAAGGTTGATGATCTTCTTGAACAACTCAAGGGGGGGAAAGTTCTTCAACAAGATTGACCTAAAGTCTGGCTACCACCAGGTTACCATCGAACCAACTGATGTACGGAAGAAAACTTTCAAATCTAAAAAATGTCTCTTTGAATGGTTGGTTTATGCCCTTTGGATTAACAAATGCACCAACCACTTTCATGAGGTTGATGGATGAGGTATTGAGACACTTCACCAACTCTTTTGTGGTGGTATATTTGGATGACATCCTCATCTCCAACAGAAATTGGGAGGAGCACATGCAACATATTCAATAGGTTTTGAGCACTCTGTGGCAACACAAGCTATATGCCAACCTGGAAAAATGTCCCTTTGGCATGAACAGGGTCCAATACTTGGGATACATTATTGATTATCATGGGGTCCATGTTGATCCAACTAATATCTAATTCATCTGTGACTGGCCATCCCTGACCACACTAATTGAGCTTCAGATCTTCTTGGGACTGGAAAACTTCTACCGACGGTTCATGTTGGGATTCTCCCATATTTCATGGGACCTCAGCCAAGTGACCAAGGGCAGTGGCAGGGAAACGTTCGTGTAGGGGAAGGAACAACAATGAGCATTTGATGATCTAAAGCATCGCTTGTGCTCAACTCCAGTACTCTCCTTGCCCAATATGAAACAACCATTCGAGATTGAGATTGATGCATCTGACTATGTTGTAGGTGCAGTTCTCACTCAGAAATGTCATTCGGTGGCATACCATAGTGCGACACTCTCAGATATTGTCCGAAAATATCCCACCTATGACAAGGAAATGTATTCCATTGTGCAATCCTATCGTCAATGGAATCATTACATTCTGGGAAAGGAGATGATCATCCACACTGATCATAAACCTCTATAGTTCATACAAGCACATGGGAATTTGCAGGACGACTGCCATCTGAAGTGGTCCACCTACCTGCAGCAGTTCCATCTCAAAATCAAGTATAAGACAGGGAGCACAAATCATGTTGTTTACTACCTCAATCGACCTCCCATGGCTGCACTCACCATTTTGCTCCATTCCCGTGGACATGAGGCATCTGAGTGGCCCCAAATTTATCAGCAAGACCCAGACTTCACCACCACCTATATGCTCTTGGGTACAAGCGTGAATGTCACCAATTTTCATATTCAGAACATAATTTTATGCCATCTGGTCTATCTCTGTGTTCCTACAAGTGGGTGTGCAAATATTATTTGGAAATCCCACTACAGTCGGATGGTAGGACATTTTGGTGTAAAGAAAATGGTGGTCATTCTACAGAAACAGTTTTATTGGCCAAAAATTTGACAGGACGTTAGAAAGTATATAAGATCTTGCACTTCTTGTGCCATTGCCAAGCCAGTCATCAAGAATCAAGGATTATACACCCCTCTTCCTACCCTCGAGAAACCTTGGGAATACATCTCGATGGATTACATCTCTGGCCTTCCATCCAAAAAATAAGGCAATGATTGTGTATTTGTGGTCGTTGATATATTTTTGAGGATGTCCATCCTCACAGCCTAGAATAAGAAAATCACAACGCAAGATATTGGCAAGATCTTCTTCGAATGAGTGTGGGTCCATTTTGGGATACCACATACCATCATCTCCGACTGGGACAGCAGGATCCTCATCACATTTTGGTCAAGTCTCTGGTCATTGTTGGACACCAAGCTCACTAAATCCACTTCTTTCCACCCCCAAATAGATGACCAAACATAGCTCATCAATCGAATGATTGGGCACAGCTTGTGCATGTACAACTCTAAGAATCCATGTACATGGGATGAAAGTCTTTCCTATGTTCAACAAAGTTACAAAAGGGATCTCCATAACTCCACCAACCATAACCCATTTCAAGTGGGGATGGGATTCCAACCCTTGGGTCCCATTGATGTTGCACTACCTCTTTCAACCACACAAACAAAATATTCCTATGTTTAGTTTGAGACCGACAAAGCCACTAGATTCATTGAGAAGATTCAACACATCCTCCAATAGGTCCATGATATTTTGGAGAAAGCCAATGCTAAGTACAAGTAGTTCCATGATCAACATAGGGTACCACACCAATTTCAAGTTGGAGACAAGGTCTGGTTACATTTGCAGAAAGAGCATCTTACAAGGCCCCATTAGAAGCTCTTCCCACTTTGCTGTGGGCCTTACACTATAACCAAGGCTACGGGTAGCAATGATTTTGAGCTCAACACTCCACCCTTCCTTGGCTTGCACCCAGTGTTCAATGTGGACCTCTTTCAGCCATATTTTCCACCATTATTGGATACCTCATAGATCATAGAACAAATGAAACCAATAGATCACAACCCTTACTACATGGAATAGGCATCCAATGATCAGATAGTGGATAGACAGGTCAAGGGCACTCTCCAACAGAGAATCCTACTTTATCAAGTTATCAAGGTAGGGAAACTCCTCCACCAAGGAAAGTGGCTCACTCGGGCCCAAATTCAGTAGAATTTTCCTCACCGCATGGGGGAACTCAACGCAATGGAGACCATTTCTTCCTAAGAGGGTAGGAATGATACATGTGGATATTGGTGGCCACCCACCTATTCCAACAGGCTCCTCTTGACAGTTTTAGTTCAACACGTTCTTCTGTACTTATTTTTAATTGTGGCTTCTACACTTCCAAGGCTGTCTGAATCCCTACACATCTTCCAGGTGGATACTAGCAGCCTCCCACCAAATCCAACTGGCTTATTTTGTATGTTTTCATGTCATCACATATTCCTGTACTTCAGTGGACATTTTGGGGCCCTAAACAATGTTTTTTTGGCTTGCCATAGTCAAACTGTAGACGAAGTCAAATTTTTATAGCTTAATGCATAGTTCTCAAGAATACCTTTCTAACAAGCTATCACGCACCTAAAACGAAAGTCATATGCAAAATTTACGACCCTCAGAATTTGAAGTACCAACTTACCCATAGGGGCCCACATAACTTTTGGTGTTTCATCTCTTTGGGTTAGAATTTTGGATGTCTAGGGTTTTGGAATTCATGAGTAATGTTAAAAAGGCATTTGGAGACTCGTTGTAATCATTCTGCTTAGATGGATGCACAGAGCAACCACATCTCTTCTCAGAGATAACTACCACCATTCGAGCAAGTGTTTCAGTTCTGCAATTTTACAGTTTCATCATATTTCATTTATTCAATAGAAGATATTGTTCAATGGATATCTATGTTGTTATTCATATCTTAGTGTTTATTGTATTCAGTCTGTTAATCAGTTCGTTCTGCTCCTAAATCCGAATCATAGAGTCAAAGCGATCATAAAGATCTGCAACAACCTGTGTCCATGCCACATACCCTTGGCGTGCCTTTCTATGCCATTTCCACCATTTCTAGTGTTCCAGATCCAAATGTAGGATACCATAACTAAGCTTGGCTAAATCATCAATAATTCCATGCAAGGAGAAATAATGTTCCATTTGAGTGACCCAACCTATGGGATCCGAGCCATCAAATTTGTTCACCTCAATTCTGGGAAGGAGAAGTTCTCAAGGAAGGTGGGTGGAATGAGGACCTTGGTAATGGGAAGAGTCATTTTATTCCTGATAGGTGACAGGTGATAGGTATCATGACGATCAAGGAGAAAAGAGGAATTCATTAGGATAAGGCCCAAATAAGGGTGTCAGGAAAGGGGGTTAAGTCCTCGAAAAAACATTTTCTTAAAAATGATAGGTACCATGGGAATCAGGGAGAAGAGGGGAATCCAATGGGATAGGTCCCAAATAAGGGTTTCAAAGAGACTATGATGCCCTCCACCTACTCTACGGGAAATATGGGATATCACCTCCAACTACCCTAACACAACCTTGTTCTTGACACCTCTATTAGAGGTGCTTTATTGACAAATGCTTCTTGCTATGAATGGATTTTTTCACTCACTATTTAATTCTAGTTTGATGTTGCGGCCTTGGAGAGTTTACTTTCCAATTTTACACCAAGGCCCTATTGCTAGATTATAGTTGGTTTTTCTATCAAGAAAAATTCTAGTTGATTTTAATTTAAGTGTTCATTTTATAAGATGTTGATTACTCAAGGAAGTGAAAATGCCACTTATGATGTTTTCAGAATATTACAAATGAAAACTTCAGAACACTGGTAAAACTTTATCTCTTCACTCTAATTTTTCAATGTACTTGGTTTTCAATATGAAACATGATAAAATTTAATAAAATCACAATGCAAGTGCTAACATCAAAATATTTTTCTTTTTCGATACTATGATAATGCAACCCAACTTACCAAGCAACTCAAAGAAAAATGCAACTAATCAAGAACTATTTCAAACATTCAAAAAGGAAAAAGAAATAGGAACGCAAGGAACATTTTTTTTTTCTTTTCAAAATGATCTAACTATATGCCAACAAGAACTAATTTACATGAAACCCTTACTATAGGAAAACCCTAACCCTTAGAGCAAAAAACAATGCAAAAAGGAAGGGAAGATGGGTAGAAACAAGTGAAATTTCAAGAATTAGGACATGTATGGACTTTTTGATCAAGCAACTTCCATAGGCATGCTCTTTTTCTAAAGGAAACAAGTGTATGTATGATATGTTCCTAAGAGAAATGTGCATACAGGTTCAATTATGGGTATAAAACTACTTGAATCAATAAGAGTGAAAACTTAAGATAAAATCCTAAACACAACTAGAAAATCAAGGAAGGAAACCCTATGGAGAGAAATGCAAAGAGTTATCCCTGATGGAGTTTCCAGTTCTAATGTGGATAACAATTATCCTATTGCTAGGGTGGACTATTAACATAGTGAATCAAAGAACAATACAATTCAATTCCTAATGTATGTCTGTGATTACTTAATGTAACTACCAGTTAGTTATAAATAGGACCTACCTGGTCCTGATGGTCAATTGGAGACAAATCCCTTGAGTTGACCTCTCACCAATTGTCCTTGCCCATGTCCATGCTTCCAGACTTTCACACAAGGAAATAGGTACCTTTCTCAAACTTATTGGAATAAAGAAAATATAAAGAAGAAATAAATACCTTAACTAACTATCAAACAAGTCAGTTCATTAACCAAACAATGAAAGAAACTAGAAGTATTAATTATTGAATCAGAGTTTGGGAGAGGGAAAGAAGAGAGATCTCCATTTTATTAAAATGAATGGAGATACAAAATATATACACGATCTACTGTCGACAACTTTTGTAACCATCATATAGAATCCTCCATCCCCAAGCCACTCAAGATTGCTTTAGGACTTTGAAAATCCTCTCCACACAAGAATGAGGAAGATTGGGAAGTCTTAGGCCTCAAATCAATAAATGGAGAAAATACTCAAGGAACATGTTCTCCTTAAGGGTTGAAGGTTATAAAAACCTCAGGGAAATAATGAACTCTTAGATGTTTTGATAGGAGGATAACTTTGTTACTACATCAATTCTTGTACTCATTCCTTCAATCATGCCTCTTTTTATCCCAATTCAAGTTGGTTGATATAGTTTGTCATAGGTTTTAGGGAGTTACAAAAGTTGTTTTCCCATAAACCTCGCTCAAGTGTGCATAATTTTTATGAATTATATATATATATATATATTAGTCACTTTTTAAGGTCTAGACACCTTTATTGAAGTAGAACTACATGTGTACGCTCCTTTTATGAGTAGGAAGTGTGTATGGATTGCTAAGGAGGTAGCCTAGAAAGTCTATAGATTAATCAAAGTCATCATTGTTGGGTGTGTGTTATATTGTTTGCATGACCAACCTCATGCACTTCGTTGTGATGGGCGTAGTGGGGGGCGAAGCTCCCAAAAAAAAATTGGGTGATTTTTTTGTCTGTTTTTAGTGGTTTTTAACCCACGATTTTTGTCTTTTGACAGTTTTGTGGTGCATTGACGGCAACCGCACTCTCAGCAGTGGGTCGCTCTACCAGGACCTTCTTACTCCACGGCCCGAAGAGTCGATGCTCTTCCAACTCCTCCCCGGGAGTTCTATCACCCACAGTCTTCTCAGGAATCTTCCCTTTCGGAACTCGGGAAGTCGGGTTTCACGGACTCGCGAACCTTATGCGCACCTTCCGTGCAACATGAAACCTCCGAATCCCGATCCGCGATGTCAACGGTCAACACCCTTGCTCTCGGGGATTTTCCTATCGGGAAATCGGCGGGTGTGAGGCAGAGTGATACTTACCTTTCGAATCCCCGAACACCGATGTGCCGATACGCCTCCACGCATTCCCCACTGACGTCCGGGTCCCACACTGCCACGTCACGTCGGGACTTCGCGACTCGCGGATCCACGACTCCAAACTCTTGCCTTTGGAAACCCCGAATGCCGAAAGTTCGATACTCCGGATCCGTGCCACCTGTCCACGCTAGGATCAACGGTCTCGATCACATCGGGAAATCGCCCTTCGCGATTCCAAAGTGCATGGGACTTCTTGCCCGCAAACCCCGATTTGCCGATATGCGATGGAAAAGGTTCCTCCGTGCTCCTGCGGATTTAACTTCTAGCAGCTCCTTCCAGATCTAGCGATCCACGGAATCTCGTAGAACTGCCCGACTATTTCCAGTCGTCGATTCTCTTCCTCTACGAGGAATCCTCTGCTCCACCACCTTTCCTGCGCGGCCTCTGCTGAATCAAATTTCCAATGAACCAAAGGCTTGTCCCCTTTGAGCTTCGTCCTCTGCTTCCTTCGGAGAACCTTCACGCACTCTGTCCACCCTTCATCCTCCAACCACTTTCCAAGTGTTGAAGTTCTCCTGGCTCTGTGCGCTTCACGCTTCCGACAGGGTCTCAACCCT
Source organism: Picea engelmannii (assembly GCA_009831015.1). Lineage (NCBI taxonomy): Eukaryota > Viridiplantae > Streptophyta > Pinopsida > Pinales > Pinaceae > Picea > Picea engelmannii. Next base: position 252,364 of record ML784805.1, read on the forward strand.
CGCCTTCTCAGGCTGCAACTGAGACTCAACCTCGACCTGCACTCACCTGCACGGCTCGAATAACTCARTCCAACTCTGGGAAAAGAGAAACCAAGAGTTCAACTACTTAGCCGCCTCGACGCACTCTATGCGGAGGTATTCGACTGCACTCGATGCAGGAATCTCACGGCTCAAGCAGAGGAACAATTGAAACTCATTCCCTCAGGTTCCTAACCTGATAAGCAATCACATATGCAGCATACAAAAGATACGCATAAAATGAAGCAAGTAAACAAAAGCATAACATTAGCAACACAAAAGTATCAAACACATCCATGGCAATTGAACCAGGCTCTTCCTATTAATTCAATGACTGTACATGGAGTTCTTCACAAGCTCTCTCTTGGCTCTGCTCTCTCTTGCTCCTGTATGAATGAATGAGAATCTGAATAATCTTACAATGATACACGGGAGGGTGTCTATACTCCGTTTTCCCTCTCGAAAGCTAAAACTGTCTAATCGACAGTTAATTTCTATCTAACAACATTAATTCACATAAATGCCTTCCTATCTACTAATACAATACAACCGCACTTGGCTTTGAATGCCTCATCCAAACGACGGTGCAACAATCCCCAAAGCATTTCAAAAATGTGCGCGCTGGCACTGTCCAGCTGTAGGTCCTTTCTCCGTGCGCGCGGGCTCGCTTGATGACGTGTAGATGCTCCTGCATCATGCATGCTGGATTTGTGTCTAAGCCCAAGGTTTTCTAATTTTGGTTAATGAATTACGGTTATAGTCTAATACAAGTCAATGTATTGGGGGTTTTGGATGTCACGAGATCCTATATATATTGTATTATAAACAATGAAGTTGAGTGATGATAAATACGAATTAGATGTGCGACTCTAAACAAGTTGTTGGTTTTCTCGGTTTGGATTTCCAAGGTAAATCTTTGTGTATATGTGTGATTGCAATTGTGTTCTTTTCTATTTTTTAAGAACATGTGTGTGCATTGCATTACCATGAAAGGTTTAAAACTTACAATCTTGAGAGGTGAATGAAGGGTATGGTGGCCAAATCAAGGAATCCAAAACATGGAATTGTCTAAAGATGCTATAACACCAAGTTTCAACAAGTAATATAATATCAATTTCATTTATGATGCAACTTAACATGGGCCCTTTGCTACATGGAAATCCATGAGAGTTGAAAGAGAGGATCCATAGTGTCTCAAGTTCCTATTTATTATTATCTTTTTTATCTCTATCCCTAATAATAGATTTTCTATTCCTAATTATTGTTCATTTTCCTTCCTTCGTGACTTATTTTACCTTTTGAACTTCCTTTGTTTTACTAAGTATGTCATATTTATGGTTATTATAGAGATTATCTTAACATGAATTAACATATCTTTCTTTTGATTATTTTTCCTAGCCTCTTTGCTTCTATGAGACAAACTATTTCAATTTGTAATTTATTTTGTTGTTTTTCCTTGCTAGCGATCCCTCATTGTTCTTCTCTTTCAAACCATGGTCTAATTCTATAAGTTTATGCATTTCCTTTATGATGGGTTTGATTTAGAATTTATCTTCCAACGTTTTTAGGGACAATTTGTTAGTTAATTTTTCTTTTCCCTGTTTAATCATGTTTCCCATATTAAGATTTTCTATATTATCGACCTCTCCTTCTTGGATTTAATTTGTTTTTTTCTTGGCTTTGTTTTTCCATTTTTTTAATCTAATCTTCATTTTTTACAACTTGTTCTCCAACCTTATTATTTTATTCACTATCTATTTCTAAATCTTGTTTTCAAATGATCCAAACTTTGTTGGACACACCTACAACACTTAGAGGG
>ML784805.1:300169-314872 GCA_009831015.1 Picea engelmannii
AACCTTCTAGTAGATTTAACCATTTATCTAGGGCATCTGCATCTATTTGACCTTCAAATACGGGAATATCAAAATTAACCTGTACCTTGAAAGGCGAGGTGCCTCCAAAGTGGTTGCTTGATGAAGATACGCCTGATTCTATCGGTAGGCATTGAAGGATGTGGGAAAAATTCTCCATCATTTCATCCCTCTGTCGCGTGAGAGCTTGCTCAAGCAACAGACTGATAGGATCATCTGCTCCATCGTTTTTCTTTTCTTCCGCCATTGAGGGTTTCTTAGGTGTGCAAGAGCGATTTTCCTCAAGAGAGACAAGCTCGAGACCCAACTTGCAATACTTGGACCTCGTCGGGGACATGCACTGAAAATGATCAAGAGCAGCATGCTCTGATACCACTGATCCAGATTATTTTTGGCACGAAATGAGAGCGGAGATATAATAAAGAAATGCACAGAGATATCGCGTATATCCGGTAATATAACAGAAATATATCAGAGATGCAACCATAAAAACAGAGATACAATAATACATGATTTCTATTAATGAAAGAAATGTACAGAGACTGTAAAAATACAGAGTGAAAGACTCACTAGAATGGTGGCAGCTTATCTCTGAGAAGAGATGTGATGGCTACTCGCATTCGCAAGAAGATGGTTACAATGAGTCTATGGAGGCCTTTTTACAATAATCGGGAATGCAAAAAGTCCTAGACATCCAAAAACCTAACCCTAGGAGATGAAGCGCCAAAAGTCATGTGGGCCCCATTTGGGTAAGTTGGTGCATCAACTTCCCGGGGTCGTAACTTTTGCATACTATCTCCGTTTTAGGCGTGTGATAGCTCGTTGGAAAGGTATCATCGAGGAGATTCATTTTGGGGGCTCAATCATGCCTTCGGATATCATTTAGAACCTAGATATCGAAAAAAATTCATTTAGGCCCTCAAAATGGCCCCAGAAGTGAAAACCTGCTAAAAATAGTAAATTGCCAAAATGGCCAGAAAACTGTTTTGAGCCATTTGGAAAAGGTGGGTGGCCTCCAATATCCACCTGGATCAGATGCGGATGCCCTAGAAAAATGGTTAAATCTGCTAGAAGGTTATTTATCTACTCACAATTTTTCCGACAGAGAAAAGATCACCTTCGCACTCCTTAAAGCTCCCCCCCATGTCAAACATTGGTGGGAAACTTACTGGGAGCAAAGTTCCATAGAGGAGTCTGGAATATATGGGGCCAAGCAAACTTGGGATTTTTTTGTGGTTGCGGTAAAGGAACAATATTACCATGTTGGAAACTATGAGGACCAATTTATCTGATGGACCACACTATGAAAAGAGAGGGGCCAAGAAGTTCCGGATTTCACCAATGCCTTCCATACCTTGTGCACCAAGGTGGGTATCAAGGACTTCGAACAACATTTGGTTCTAAAATATTGCAGGAATTTACATAGATACATCCAAACTAAAATGGATTTTCTGGACATCTCATCACTTGGTTCTGCTTATCAATATGTTGTTAAAATCGAGCATAAGTTTAAGCACCAGAAAAAATAGGAGTTCAGATCTACAAATCCGCAACAACCAAAGTATGAGAAAGACGACCCTAACAAAAAACTTCCTGAAAACTAGTCTAAGCCACATGAAAAGAAGGGTCACAAAAATATGAAGAAGGACACCTAAAAATGGTGCGATTTCCACAAAAGCCCCTTGCACAACACTGATGAATATCGCTCAAAACAATCATTGGTGGCCAAGATCAAAGACAAGGAGTTGAACCTTGATTTAGAATCTGATTCTGAAAATACTGATAAAAGACAGATCATCAACGTATACCCCACTGCTATTTTCGTGACCGCAACAATTCAACCAGAAGAACCAACAAATCCTGAAGAGGGGGATCACTTTTTTCATTCACAAATGTGGGTGAAGGGGACCCCGTTACATTTTATTGTTGATAGAAGAAGCCAAAAGAACCTCATTTCAGTAGAGTTTGTCAAATAGTTGGGATTATTGACAACACCACACCCACAATCATACTACATGAGGTGGCTTCACCAAGGACGAGATATTCGAGTCAACTAGTAGTGTCGATTGTCATATGGCATCCAACCCTTCAAGGATGAGGTATTATGTGATGTTTCCCCACTGCATGTCTGTGATTTTCTCTTGGGCCATCCATATATGTGAAAGTACCATGCTATCTATGAGTCTTGACCCCGCAGTGTCATTGTTACTATTGGGGGTCATCTCTACAGGATACCAGAGGTAGTTCCAACTATTGTCCCACCTAAACAATGTTGCAAGGTAGTATCTCATACTACAAAATTCATCTTCTTCACAATTTGTTCAAAATGTGAACAAAAGGACACTGCATCTATTACAACCTCTCCCTAAGCACCTGTTGGTAGCCCTACATAATTTTTTCTTTGTAAAGTGACAAATGACAATTCTTGTAGCTGCCATCACCTTATCCCCTAAATAACGATGTTTGAGGGTGATTATTGGGTTATAAAAAATACATTCGATTAATCCTATTTTACTTTTATCTTGTGTTTTTATGCTTGATTCATGACTATAATCATGAATCAAGCATGAAAATATGATTTTGCATTTTAATCCAAGGCTTGGTTCTTAAAGATCAATGGGCTTACATCTATTTCATTTTAATGATTTTTCTAAGCCTATCATATATCAATCAAATAGTTATTTTGAGTTGTTCTTGGATTGAAAGTTATATCTTGGAGTCTTTGTATACGAAGAATCGATTGGCAAATGGACTATAGGCTTGTTTCATTTAAAATTCTTGATAAATCGATTTTGATTTTAAATTTTCGATATGCTTTTCACTGGTAAAACACATCTTCTCCTAACCTTTGCAAATCGACTTCACCCATTACATATGATGAGATTTAAAAAGTCATGGGACGTACCCTGTACTTTTCTTCAATTGTCATTTTGAACCGACATTTCTCTCATTACGAGCTGGGGTCTTGGGCCTGCTCTGTACTCTAAAACATTCATTACCAGAAACGCCCAAATTTCATGACTGAAACCCCCATTTCTTGTGTTATGGTTGCCATGGTGTGTACCTAGTTTTGTTTCCATTTTTTTATCTCGATATTACCTCCTACCACTTCCATCTAAACCCACAGTTGGTCTATTCTCTTTTGTTACAGTTTGTTCAATCCCGCTTTTTCTTTCCAGAGACACGATTTTGCGGGAGGGATTCTGAGCAAAGCGCTATGAATTAAACAAAACCCTTTAAAACCCAGAACTAAAATGAGTCATTTTATCTTCCGCGTGGGAAGTTTCTCCAGAAAATGGATCATTGCAGAGATATGTCTCATTATTTTTGAGGTAAATTTCTCAGTTTTTTCGTTCCGATTGAGGAAAACGTTTTTTTGTTTATTTTTATTTTTCTACAGCAATTCCTATAGAAGCTCCTATGGTGGAAAAAACCTTGATAGAGAAGCCTCTTAGGCTCTCAAATGTCAGGCATGATCTTTTGTATTAAAACCCTCACGCAAGGGCATTGCCCGAATCCCTTTATCAAGCTTGATAAAAAACCCACAGGCAACAGTGGAGACGTCCTAGCACATGACCGTGGATATTCTCAAACACCTATCACAGATTCACGGTGTGAAGTTTGTCTATTTTGGATCGATAAATATTATACAGACATACCTATTCTACAATCGCAAATCAAAACCCTCACTGTTCAGATTGACTCGCTAACGGATGAAAATCATAAGCTAAAGTCCATTGTTCAAAGGCATGGCAAGCGTTTGAAAACAAATGGGAACATAATAGTAAAGAATGTTGAGAGTGTAACAACAATAGTTAATTCTGAGATTTTGTGATTCAAATTTAGTATTCAGTTGAAAGGAAAGATTTTTTTTTATCTTGGTTATGGTTTGATTGTTATTTTTCTAATTAATATGGATTGATATAGATTTATGTTGTTTAAAATAAGACTAGTTACAACTAGTCAATTCTCATGTAAAATTTTGGAAAATATTAGTTGAATAAATATCTAATTTATTCATTTCATTTTTCTTTCAGGATATGATGTATCTTGAGGTGATCTCATAAGATGGAGTAGTTATGGACTTAGTTAATTAGCCATTTCCTTTGGCTCATTTTGTAAAACAGAAACAAAACTTTTATAATTTTGAGAGATACAGTTTGATATGGAGTGGATTTATGACCCTCTATTTTTGTAACTAGTAAATCATTTTTAGATTTGATCCTATCCTACAAGATAGGATGTTTAGTTTATAAGAACTCTTTAAATACTATAGATTTTTGTAACAGAGACATCTTGGCCTAGGGCTCAAAGATGGACAATTAATTTACAGACTTGAATGGAACAGAAATACATATTACGGCTTTAGCTTCTTGTGTATGGTGTCTTTGTTTAAGTTCTGTTTATCCTGATATGATAATAAGTGTTGATAGCTTTAGTCTTCATGTTGTATTATGTGTTGGGATAATTCCTTTATAAATGTTGTCTATATATGATGCTTTAGATATTAACCATGTGATCACCTATTCAATTTTAATTACATGATTTCTCCTTTAATTTTCATTGAAAGATTAAATGCAAGCATGTTTGCTAACAGATTTTTCTTAATGAAATTACTTACAATCATGAGATCACCGTGACTAATTGCATCTCTCATTCTGTTATTAAAACTCAATAGTCAACATATTGTTCTGCATTTATTCCGAACAATTTCAAGATTCATTGCAGGTTTACCTCTTGGACAAGCTGGCTGGATGTTCCCTAATCGTACAGATGTTTGGGTGCATGCCGATTAACTCATTAACAGGTTAGTTTATTTATTTTTGTCGCTTGTTTGTCTTTGAAACTCAAATATATGGTTTGGATTTGACCATCCACATACTTCTGTTTCATAGTATATTTTCTATTTTGGTTTAGATTAATAAAGAGAAAACAAAAAAAATATATTATGTGCTTTCTTTATCTGCTTTTGTTAAAGCAGTCATTTTCACATCGATTTTCACAAGTTTCGATTAAAACTTGTAGCCTGTAAATAATGTATATAAATGACAGTTAACTATCTTTAGCTTAAATACACCTATTATAGTCACATTATATACATATGTACATATTTGTAATTTTTATGTAATTAGTTGTCTATTATGTTTCTTTTATTTTTTTTTCTTTTAGGATTCCTAGATTGGCCAACAAATGCATTAAAACTGTCAGGACGAGTTATACCAAACGACTTGGTTTACTTTGACAACCCCAGACCAGACTCATTCTTCCAATTGATGGACGATCATTTTCGCCCGTCAACAACACCTCCTATCCAAAAGAAGCAGGTCGAAAAGGTTGCAACAAAGAACAAAGATTCCATCTACACACAATCATCTCAGGTAGCCTGACAGGTTGAACAGATTCAACCCCGCCATCAACAGGTTCATGAAAACCTTCCACAAACCCATCAACGTGATGTCTCCAACAAGGCAAGCAACTCAGGAAGATTCAGATTCAACAAACACTTCACCCTCTCCCCTGAGAACTCAACGAAATGGATACCATTGCTTCCTATGTATGGAGGATTGATCCAGGTGGACATTAGTGCCCACCCACCTATTCCACTGGCTCAAAAAACAGTTTTCCATCTTGGCATTTTTTCGACAGTGTTTTGGGTTCCAAACTTCTAGGGTTGTTTTGAGGCCCTAAACGAAGTTTTTTGGGCATTTGGGGTCTAGGATATTGCAAAATTCATTGGCCCGAACTAGTCTAAAATCGTTCTTCTTATTTATACCTCTCCAATGGTGTATCGAGTGCCCCAAATAGAGATTGTATGCAAAAGTTACGCCCCCGGGAAGTTGATGTATCAACTACCCCCATCAAGGCCCAAAAACCTTTTGGATTTTCATCTTCCGGGGGTTATGGTTTTGGATTTTTCTTATGTTTAAAAGGCCTTTGGAGCCTCATTGTAAGAATTATCTTCTTTTGAATGTGAGTAGCCATCGCATCTCTTCTTAGAGATAAGCTTCCTCCATTCTAGCGAGTCTTTCACTCTGTATTTTTACAGTCTCTGTACATTTATTTCATTAATATAAATCATGTATTACTGTACCTCTGTGTTTATGGTTTCATATCTGATACATTTATGTTATGTTATTGGATATCCGTGATATCTCTATGCATTTCTTTATTATATATCCGCTCTCATTTCATGCCGAAAATAATACAGATCAGTGGTATCACAACAGACTACTCTTGATCATTTTTTTTTCAGTGCATGTCCTTGACAAGGTCTGAGTATATAAAGTTGGGTCTCAAGCTTGTATCTCTTGAAGATAATCACTCTCACATGCCCAAGAAACCCTCCATGGAGGAAGAAAATAAAAATGATGGAGCAGGCGATCATATCAATCTATTGCTTGAGAAAGATTTCACATGACAGAGGGACGAAATTATGATGGAGAATTTTTCCCACACCCTTCAACTCTTTCTGATAGCAACATACACATCTTCATCAAACAACCACTTTGGAATCACCTCTCCTTTCAAGGTACAGGTTAATTTTGATATTCACGTATTTGAAGGTTAGATAGATGTGGATGCCCTAGACAAATGGTTAAATATGATAGAAGGTTATTTCTCTGTTCACAATTTTTTCGACAGAGAGAAGATCACCTTCACACTCCTTAAATCTCTCCCCCATGTCAAACATTGGTGGGAAAATTACTGAGAGAAAATTTCCACAGAGAAGTATGGAATATATGGGGTCGAGCCCACTTGATATTTTTTTGTGGATGCGGTAAATGAACAGTATTACCCTATTGGAAACTATGAGGACCAATACACAAGATGGACCACACTATGAAAAGAGAGGAGACAAGGAGTTTCAGAGTTCACCAATACCTTCCATACCTTTCACACCAAGCTAGGTGTCAAGGACTCCGAACAACATTTGGTTCTAAAAAACTACGGGGCTTTACATAGATACATCTAAACTGAAATGGATTTTCTGGACATCTCATCACTTGGTTCTGCTTATCGATATTCTTTTAAAATCGAGTAGAAGTTTAAGCACCAGAACAAACGGGATTTCAGATCTGCAAATCCTCAACAACCAAAGTATGATAAATACAACCCTAATAAATATCTTCCCGAAAACCATTCTAGGCCACAAGAAAATAAGGGTCACGTAAAGATGAAGAAATTTGGGTCTCGAGCTTTTATCTCTTGAAGACAATCACTCTCACATGCCCAAGAAACCCTCCATGGAGGAAGAAAAGAAAAAAGACGAAGCAGGCAATCATATCAATCCATTGCTTGAGCAAGCTCTCATGCGACAGAGGGATGAAATTATGATGGAGAATTTTTCCCACATCCTTAAAGGCCTATCAATAGCAACATACACATCTTCATCAAAAAACCACTTTGGAAGAACCTCTCCTTTCAAGGTATAGGTTAATTTTGATATTCCCGTATTTGAAGATCAGATAGATGTGGATGCCCTAGATAAATGGTTAAATATGCTAGAATTTTATTTCTCTTTTCACAATTTTTAAGACAGATAAAAGATCACCTTCGCACTCCTTAAATCTCTCCCCCATGTCAAAAATTGGTGGGAAACTTACTGGGAGAAAAGTTCCACAAAGGAGTCTGGAATATATAGGGTCGAGCCCACTTGGGATTTTTTTGTGGATGTGGTAAAGGAACAATATTACCCTATTGGAAACTATGAGGACCAATACACGAGATGGACCACACTATGAAAAGAGAGGGTCCAAGGAGTTTTGGAGTTCACCAATACTTTCCATACCTTGCGCACCAAACTAGGTATCAAGGACTCCGAATGAAATTTGGTTCTAAAATACTGTGGGGCTTTACATAGATACATACAAACTGAAATGGATTTTCTGGACATCTCATCACTTGGTTCTGCTTATCGATATGTTGTTAAAATTGAGCAGAAGTTTAAGCACCAGAATAAATGAGAGGTCAGATCTGCAAATCCTCAACAACCAAAGTATGAGAAAGACGACCCTAATAAACAACTTCCTGAAAACCAGTCTAAGCCACAAGAAAATAAGGGTCATGTAAAGACAAAGAAGGACACTGGAAAATGGTGTGATTTACACAAAATCCCCTGGCACAACACCGATGAATGTCGCTCAAAATAGTCATTGGTGGTCGAGATCAAAGACAAGGAGTTGAACACTGATTCAGAATCTGATTCTGAAAATACTGGTAAAAGACAGATCATCGACACAGACCCCACTGCTATTTTCATGACCACAACAATTCAACCAGAAGAACCAGCAGATCCTGAAGAGGGGCAACACATTTTTCATTCATAGATGTGGGTGAAGGGGACCCCAATGCATTTTATTGTTTATAGAGGAATCCAGAAGAACCTCATTTCACTAGAGGTCATCAAACAATTGGTATTGTCGACAACACCACACCTGCAACCATACAACATCAGGTGGCTTCGCCAAGTACTAGATATTCATGTTAGCGAACAGTGTTGATTGCCATATGGCATCCAACCCTTCAAGGATGAGGTATTTTGTGATGTTTCCCCACTGGATGTCTGTGATGTTCTCTTGGGCTAGCCATATATGTGGAAGTGCCATGCTATCTATGAGTCTCGAACCCGTAGTGTCATTGTTACTCTGGGGGGTCATCTCTACAGGATACCAGAGGTAGTTCCAACTACTGTCCCACCTAAACAATGCCACAAGGTAGTATCTCATACTACAAAATTAAGATTTTTCACATTCTGTTCAAAAAGTTTACAGAAGGACATTGCAACCATTACAGCCTTGCCCCAAGCATCTCCTATCGAACAGAAGTAGGTCGACAAGGTTGTAGCAAAGCAAAAAGATTCCTTCTGGAAACAATCATCTCAGCTATCCTAACTGGTTGAATAGATTCAACCCTGCCAACAACATGTTCGTGACAACCTTCCACAAATTGAGCAGTGCGACGTCTCCAGCAAGGCAAACAACTCACCAAGATTCAGATTCAACAAACACTTCCCCCTCTCCCCCAGGAACTCAACGAAATGGATACCATTTATTCCTAAGTAGGGAGGATTGATACAGGTGGATATCGGTGGCCACCCACCTATTCCACGAGCTCGAAAAACAATTTTCCATCTTGGCAGTTTTTCGACAATTTTTCGGGTTCCAAACTTCCTGGGCCATTTTGAGGCCCTAAACGACATTTTTTGGGGATTTGGGGTCCAATATAAAACCAATGGCACTAGCCTAGACCAATAAAAAATCGTTCTTCTCGTTTATACCTTTCCAACAGTGTATCGAGTTCCCCAAACAAAGATTGTATGCAAAAGATACACCCCCGGGAAGTTGACGTATCAACTACCCCCATCGGGGCCTGCAAACCTTTTGGATTTTCATCTTCTGGGGGTTAGGGTTTTGGATTTTTCTTATGTTAAAAATGCCTTTGGAGCCTCATTGTAAGAATCATCTTCTTGCGAATGCGAGTAGCCGTCACATCTCTTCTCAGAGATAAGTTGTCACCATTCTAGTGAGTCTTTCACTATGTATTTTTACAGTCTCTTTAAATTCCTTTCATTAATAGAAATCATGTATTACTGTACCTCTTTGTTTATGGTTTCATCTCTGATACATTTATGTTATATTATTGGATATATACAATATCTCTATGCATTTCTTTATTATATCTCTGCTCTCATTTCGTGCCGAAAATAATCCGGATCAGTTATAGATCCGTGTTTCATTTTGTTCCGCTCATAAATCCAAATTAGTGGTATCAAAGCGGTCTTTTCTTCATTTGTTTCTTTGTGCATGTACCCAACAAGGTCAGGGTATAAAAAATTTGGACTCGAACCAATTGATTCTTTATAATATCGTCCTCACCGAACCTGATGATCACCCATGGGGAAATAAAAGAGATGCGATGGGGCATGAGATCCCTTTAAATTTTTGCTTGAAGAATCCCTCTAGTGACAAAGGAACAAGATGTTGGATAACTTTGTGTGAATCCTTCGACGACTACCAACTGGAAACACATCTACCTCAAGCGGAGGTGCCACCCCATTCAAGGTACAAATCAATTTTGATATTCCTATATTTGAAGGTCAAATAGATGAAGATGTTGTAAAAACATGGTTAAACCCTCTAGAAGGTTATTTTTCTATCCAAATTTTTTTTTATAGAGAAAATATTACATTTGCGCTCCTCAAGACCACCCCCCATGTAAAATATTGGTGGGATACTTTATGTGAGTAAAAGGAAATAGAGGGATATACATTATTTGTAGTTGCACCCACTTGGGGTTTCTTCAGAGATGTTATTAAGGAACAATACTACCCTGTTGAAAGTTATGATGACTTATATACAAGATAGACCACACTGCAGAAGGAAAGGGAGAAAACAATACCATAGTTGACCAATGTATTCCATACCTTGGACACTAAGCTAGGTATCAAATAGTCTGAGTGACATCTAGTGCTCAAGTACTGCAGAAGTCTACATAGATACATCTAGACAGAAATGGATTTTATAGACATTTCTTCCTTGGGAACGACCTATAGATATTTTTTCAAAATTGAGTAGAAGATTAAACAAAATATGTGACAGTTTGGGTCTGTAAACCCTGCACAGTAGGAGTAGGGAAAAGGCGGCCCCAACCCACAAAAAAAAAGGCAGAGAAAGGGTGTAAAACCTCAAGAAAATTAGTCTAAACCGCAAATAAAGAAGGACAATGGGAAGATACAGAAAGACATTGGGAAATGGTGCTAGTTCCATAAGATCCCCTGTTATAATACTTCTAATGTCGTTCAAAGAAGTCATTGGTGGCCAAGATGAAATCCTCTGAATTAGATGTAGGCTCTGAATTTGAGTTAAAACTAGAAAAAGGGAGACATGTCATTGATGCAAAATCTAGTGCCACTGTTTCTACCACAACCATAGTCCAACCCAACGAACCTAATGAACCAGAGGAAGGTGAGCACCTATTTCATTCAAATATGCGGGTTAATGGTACTTCGTTGCATTTCATCATTGATAGTAGTATCCAGAAGAACCTCATCTCAATGGAGGTCATCAAGTAGTTGACTCTATTGACATCACCACACCCACAATCGTACACCATCGGATGGCTCCTCTAAGGGAGAGATCTTTGTGTCAACCAATAATGTCACCTGGCCTATGAAATCAAGCCCTTTAAAGATGAGTTACTGTGTGATTTCTCCCCCCTTGAAGATTGTGATGTTCTTTTGGGACAACCTTATTTATGAAAACATTATGTTGTATATGAGCCTAGTCATTGTAGTGTTATTATTACTTTGGACTGGGAATTATATAGGATACTATAGGTATTTCCATCTACCACCATTTCCTTGATATCTTCCAAGCAATGTAGGAAGGCCATCTCTCAGATCATGAAGTTTGTCTTATTTGTGATTCACACTCAAGGTGAGTGGAAGGTTGCAACCACATCCATGGCCTCCAAAATAGGTCTCTCCACGCAATAGAATAAAGTAGATAAGGTCGTGGAGGAATGCAAATACATCTTATCCTCAACTACATGGATACCTTTGCACAGTCAGGTCAAGCACTCAATTGATGTGACCCCCAATGCACTGCTAACCAATGTGATAGTATATTGCCACTCTCTGTCAGAAAGTGAGAAAATCAAGCGCCATATCCAAGTGTTGCATGAAAAGGGGCACATATTCCTAATCTCATCACCTTGTGGAAGCCCAATTGTGATTATGTAGAAGAAATATGGGTCCTGGTGACTCTTCATTGATTACCAAGCCCTAAATAAAATCACAGTTAGGAACAGGTACCCAATTCCCCAAATTTTTGATCTTCTTGACTAACTCAATGGGGCCAAATACTCAGTAAGACTGATCTGAATTCCAACTACCACTAGGTCCCAATAGAGCATACCAATTTATGGAAGACTTCCTTCAAGTCCAAAGAAGGTATTTTTGAATGGTTGGTCATGCCCTTTGGCTTGACAAATGCCCCAACGACTTTCATGAGGATGATATATTACATCCTTTCACCAATTATTTTGTGGTGGTGTATTTGTATGACATCCTCATGTTCAACAAGAATTTGGCAGAACACTTGCAACATATTCAACGGGTTTTGCACACTCTGCGAGAACACAAGATATATGACAATTTAGAAAAATGATCCTCCGTTGTGAACATGGTCGAGTACCTAGGATACATTGTTCATGAGAATGGGGTAAATGTTGATCCAACTAAGATATAGTTCATTTGTGAGTGGCCAGCCCTAAACACACTCACTGAGCTTTGGAGCTTCTTAGGCCTTGCCAATTTCTATCGCAGGTTCGTGTTGGGATTCTCCTACATTACATGGGACCTTAGCCAAGTGACTAGGGGTGGAGGCAAGGAAAACTTTGTGTGGGGCCAGTTGCAATAGAACGTGTTCGATGATTTGAAGAAATGATTGTGCTCAGCCATGGTGCTCTCATTACCCGATTTTCAACAACCTTTTGAGATTGAGACATATGTTTTAGACTATGTTGTGGGAGCATTTTTCACTCAGAATGCACATCCAGTGGCCTATCATAGTGAGATGCTATCATATATTTTTCGTAAGTACCCCACTTATGACAAATAAATGTATTCCATTACACAAACTTGCCGCTAGTGGAGGCATTACATTCTCGGAAAGGAGACAATCATCCACATTGATCAAAAACCTATGTAGTTCATGTAGACACAAGGAAAATTGCAGAATGACCTCCATCAGAAGTGTTTCACATACTTGCAGTCATTCAATATCAACATCAAGTATAAGACAAGGAGAACTAACCACATCGCTGACTGCCTCAACCAACCTCCAATTTCCACACTAAGCACAGTGCTACACTCATGTGGACATGAGACCTCTGGATGGCCCCAAGTCTATGAGAAAAATCCTGACTTCACCACTACCTACCAATTGTTGGGCACAAACACAACTGTCACTGATTTTCATCTACAAGATCAATTGTTTTTCCATCTAGGGCATCTCTGTGTTCCATAAAGTGAGTGAGAGAAGATTATTTGGGAAGATCACTATAGTCAGGTGGAAGGACACTTTAGTTTAGAGAATACCATGTAATTGTTGCAACAAAATTTCTATTGGTCGAAACTCTGACATGATTTCAACAAGTATATCAGGTCCTGCACGACCTACGCCATTTCCAAACTGACCATTAAGAAACAATGCATGTACACCCCTCTGCCTACTCCTGAAAGGCCTTGGGAATCCATATCGATGGACTACAAGTCGAGACTTCCTTCAACCAAGTAGGGAAATGACTGTGTTTTTGTGGTTGTTGATTGATTTTCCAAGATGACAGTTCTGGTCACCTACAAGAAGAGAATCATAGCAGAGGCCACTTTCAATCTCTTCTTTGGGTACATTTTGGGATACCACAAACCATTATCTAAGATCGAAATAACCAGTTTCTTAGCACATTATGGTCGAGCCTCTAGTCACATATGGGCACCAAGCTCACCAAATCCACAACCTTCCAGCCCCAAACAGATGACCAAACCGAGGTTTTCAACATGATGATTGTGCATATTTTTCTCATGTACAATTCCAAGAATTTGCACACATTGGATGAGAGTCTTCCCTATGTTCAACACAATTACAACAAATCCATACATAACTCAACCGACCACACCCCCTTTCAGGTGGGGTTTGGATTTCAACCATTGGGTCCCATGGATGTTGCACTACCCCTTGCATCCAGACAAGACGCATCATCCCATGTGTAAACTGAAGTGGACAAATCCACTCAATTCATTGAGCGAATCCAACACATACGCCAACAGGTTCATGATATTTTGCAAAAGTCTAATTCCAAGTACAAGCAACGCCATGATCAACATCGGGTACCACACAAGTTTCAGGTGGGATATAAGGTTTGGTTTCACTTGTGGAAAGAACTTACAAGACCCCATTGGAAGCTTCATCCACTCCGCTATGGACCTTACACCATCACCAACAGTGTGGGTGAAAATTATTTTGAGCTCAATATTCCCCCCTTCCTTGGATTGCACCTAGTGTTTATTGTAGAACTGTTGGTAATGGTATTATGGTGTTGGAATTGATATCAAAGAGGTCCAAAATGATCAATGTTGGACATGGTATTATGGTATTGTCATTATCAATAATATCAATATGTCTATGAGATACTAAAGCTTAGGAGAGATAACGTAGTGGGTTGCGTAGAAGATATAGTGTGAGGAACATTGGAGTCCCTCATATTACCAGGTCATCTCTAAGGTGGATCAATTCAAAAAAATATCAGGAGATAAGGTGCGATTGAGTGAAGCGGAAACATAGTTCTCCAATTAATAAAATCCATGCAAAGGATTGTGGAGTAATTGTGACTATTCCTTTTTGAATTTCAAGAGTAATCACAACCATTGAATCGATGAGGAATCATGTCTGCTAATGTAGTTTTCAGGACAATTTAGGACCATCAGATTGAGAGGAAGTCAGAGGTTAGGAAGGATTAAATCTGTAATGACCTTTTTCTTATTAATATGAATAATTTCATAAATAATCCTAAACATTAGCTAAATTATGATTAATTATTATATAACCTTAATTAATTATACGTTATTAATTAATCATTTTGATTATAATTAGCTGAAGTATGATTAACTCCTTGATTAAGGGTTAA
>ML784805.1:325792-382066 GCA_009831015.1 Picea engelmannii
TTATGCAAATTGTTATGTAAAATGTTATTTTATTTATCAAAATCTGGGAGTGAATATGTTAGAGTAAGCGAATTTTTAGTAAATTTAAAAATTTCCGCGTTGTTTTAATTCATGGTAGTTTTAATGAATTCCCGGTCACTACAAAATCTCAACCGTCATATATGGAGTAGTAGCATTATGGACAGTTGGATAAATCCATAATCATATATCGAGAGATATTAAATAAAATCCATCATATTTCGTGGAGGAAATTCAAGTGAGCTCTCAACTATTGGATCAAGCAACAGATAAAGAACTTCGACACTTCACCACTTCGCCACTTCGACGAAAATTGGAGACAAAGAAGAGGCACAAACTTGCGAAGTCACGAAATCCCTCCAGCCCTTAGATCAAGGAGGGACTTCGGGTGAATTCTTGACCATACAATCAAGTTTAGTGGAAGGACATGATAAGCCAAAATATCCTGGAGTCCTAGAGTAAACAAAATCATGCATATTGTCAATCCCGAGAGAAGTAATGTGAACCGTTAGATCAAGATTTGATATAGAATTAAGTGCTCATCATCGATTTGGAATGAAAATATTGGAACGTCAGATCGCACTAAAGGAAAAAAGGTGGTCAACTATGACATTGACCTACTCCGACGATAAGAAGTTCAAATGAACCAAGAAATCCTGAACTCTAGATTTCTGGAGTAAACATAGGCTATCAAATCAAACAGTTGAAGATATACAATGAGAGATCTATTCAACGCTTCGAAAGAAAATGGAGGAATATAGGAAGAATCCCAAAGTCACAAAATAACACCAACCATCGATCAATAAGGAGCTTCGGGTGAGTTCTCAACCTTTAGATCAAGCGTGCGTATGACTTCGGTGCTTTGACACTTTAGTAATTCAGGAGTATTAGATCGAAGTCTCAAAAGTGTCATATTCTCGAAGTAACGAAAATCGTCGGATCAATAAGGAACTTCAGATGAATATACAACCATTAGATCCAAGAGGAAGACACGTGACACATCAATAGTCCCACGTCATCAGGACCATGTTTGCAATAGATGACACGTGGCCCAATCAAATAATGACAAATGTCAAGGTCGATGTGGCACATAAGGACTGTAAAATTCACAAATCAGGGTGACACATGGCACACACATTAAGGGTCCATGTCATCATAGGTTACTTAAACATGCCATGCCACTCCAAGATTATTGCCTCAGGGGATGTCTAGTTTAAATACCCGAAGCCCCGAAGGCCGAAGTCATGAATTAATGTTTGGTCATTTATCTAAGATCCTCCGAAATATTTCTTGACCATCGGATCAAGTACAATGGAAGGATAGAGTAAGCGTGAATCACAAAGTAATGCTAAACATTGATCTACTTCGAGAGTGTTCTTGACCGTTGATCAAGTATAGTGGAAGGATAGTGTAAGCGAAGGTGTTAACCGACACCAAGCGGTCACCGCCTTTCTATGAATTATTCAATAGGTAAACCTCTGAAGGAATTGCTCTACTACAGAGTCCCAGAGCCACGAATAGCCAAAGTCCCGTAGTGAATAAGAACCATTCATATTAACTCCTAATTAAGCCATGATCATCAATTTTTTTGAAGCCTTCAGATAATCCCGGATTTTCCATCCAATGAAAGATTAAATATTGACCGTTTGATCTAATAGTGAATAAAATATAGACACTTCGGCGAAATTTACTTTGGGAGGGTTGAAAGATTGCAAAGGTCGGAAGTCTTGAAGGATGAAGTACCAGAGAACATGGTTCCAACACCGGTCACATGATAAGGTAAAATAAGCTAAAGGGGATAGAAGTAAATAATCCCTCATACGTTTGAATATGGTCCCATGTAGAAGAATAGGGGGCGAAAGAAGAAAAGCGCTAAACATAACAACGTTTGAAATGGATAAGCTCATGGTTTTGAGCCCACGATCACAAGGGGAAGTGTATTGAAGGAAGTACCTCATACAAGAATTCATCTTTTGTAAACAACTTAAGGTCTATAGAGTAACTCAACAAAGATTGACACCAAACGATTGCATTGGTGCTTCATGATTATTTACGCATGAAGGGATAAATAAACTAAAAAAACATTTAAAGTCTTATTAAGTTAAAATAAACTATTTATTGTTAATTTAAATGAATAGGTGCAAAGGTTCGAACCAAGAGACACAATGCTTCAAATCACACACAAGTTGGGAGACTATAAAAGAAAGAAAGAATGGTGAAGAAGAAAGTGTCTTTGCAGTCTAGATCAGAAGATAAAAAAAAGAAGCAGAGTCCAAGAAGGAAAGATGAAGATAATTATGCAGTGAGGGTGGAAGGGAGGATGAATGAAGGATTCATATCCTTTACTAAGAAAAGTGTGAAACTAAACGAGTTGGTGCTTCCTACAATTGGTTTCCTAAAATAAGGGAGTTGGTGCTTCCTAGGGTTGGTGCCCCAAAATGAGGGAGTTGGTGCTTCCTAGGGTTGGTGTTTCCTAGTGTTTGTTCCATAAAACAAGGGTGTTGGTGCTTCCTAGGGTTGGTGTGACATCCCCAAAAATAAAATATTTTTGAAATTGAAATTTGCTGGAAATTTATTCCATTTTTAGTAAATTCGAATTTGGAAAAAAATTTCCATTTATGGAAATTCCGAATTTTGAATTTGATATTTGTAATTAATTGTTATGACTGTTGGGCAGAGATCTAATTTGACTCAACTAACTATTTGACTATGACACTTGTATAAAAACATAATATTTATATTGATTGCAGGAGGACAAATGGAACAACCATGTTAAAATCAACTGATCATGACTCCATGAGTGGGGAACATGTTGGAACTACCTCTAGGATGATTATTACAAGTGGAAAATAAGTGATTTGGCCATTGGCAACCCCTAAAAATCAGGTATTTAGAAATCTGTGAAAACTCCCAAGGGAAGAAAAAGACCTAGGAAAACTGATGAATAGCATATGTGAGGAGGCAGGACGCTACCAAGTATGCTAGGAAAAGACTATGGAATTTCTTGTTGTTATGAACACTATTGTTGGAGTGTGAGGCAAGAGGAAACTAGTGGAATTGTAGGACATTGCTGAGGAGGATTTTTATTTTCCAAGTTCACCCTCATGGATTCATGGTTAGGCTAGGGGGTGAATCGGGCAAGTGATCTTGGCTGCCCTATTCTACGGTTGGGAGGAACATGGTTGTTCCATTTGTTTTCCAGCGAGTTAGTTCAAATATGTCCTCTTAACCCTCCTCTGTTTAAAATCGTTAAATGGCTGGTGTAATGCATCTGTTAATCATGAATTGAGTAATATTATGAACGAAAGGTCGAAATCAAATGTGATTATCTCTGTTGTATTTTATTGTTGGGTAAAAACTAAATTTCCATCAATCTACTAGTTGCGAGAATATGCCTGGTTAAGTCCTGAAAGAATAATTTCCTATGGGTTAGTTGATTGTTGTATTCGAGTAAAAGCAGTAGACGAATCCCCACAACCGAATGGTTCTTACCGCAATGAACTAATTAAGTGTGCATTGTAAATGGAAATTTAATAATGGAAATATACAGACATATAGACGTATGTTTATATTTTCCTGTAGGTTATGACCTATACAGAAATACAATAAGTAAACGAATTCCATTTTTTTTTATACATATTAAACATTATGTTAGTCGGGTACGCAAATGCTTGGGATGAATTTATGTATGAAAAGTAATCGAAAAAAATTGCAAAATTCTCTACAAAAAAACCTATAGTACACAAACTATAAATATTTCAGTCTATTTGGTCAAATTATCTACATGCTAAAGCTATGGAATAAATTGGAAATAACATCGTTTAACATAGAGCCAATTCTGGAATGTAATATGAAGGGCGTAAAGGCCCTAAATGAAAACAAAAAACATTCTGGAACCCCTATGTGTACATATGCTCGGGTAACATCCACGATATTATAAAACAATAATAGAAATCGCCTCTATGTCTGTAATAGTATGATAAGTAATGAAATAAACAATTGACTCTACTCGACTATAATGTAATGGTCTTCTTTCAAGAAATTATATTGATATCGGAATACTTTTGACAGTCAGAATTTAACCATTTTGTATTTCTCTACTTTCATTATGCGACATGCAAAGAGAAGAGTCATGAACCCTGAATTAATTAAACACAAGCAAAAAGTTCAAGCCCAGATTTAGGGTAGGTATGAAACTATGCAGCCGATGAAATTATAAATAGTTTATATGGTACATTATTATAATGATCGTTTCCTTGCTAAACAAGAATCGATCTTCAAATTGGGTACATTACAGTTTTAGACCGAGGAAAAACTTTGAATTTTGCATCAGGGACGAATGAATCCCGAAGGGTTTGTGTTAAGGAACCCGAGTACCTTTTCCCATGAAGGGATGGTCGAAATTCTGAAGGTTCAGAGACCTCTATCCTGCAAAGGAAACAAGCAGTCGCTATTGGAATTTGGCTTAGGTAGGAAAGTAAATACAACTAAAATGTTGAGGCAAAATGTTTATAGCGAACCAAAAAAATTAAAGAAATAAATAAAATCGGATTATACTTAACTTGATCATGGCATAGGCCGCCCCTCACACCAAAACAAAGGAATCCAACTTTGAACTTGATGGGGAAAGGAAGCCGGTACTGATCTAATGGGTACCTTGCAAAAACAGGTTGGAGGCCCCATCATTAGAACGCGTTGTACACTGTCCTCAAAAATAAGGAAAAAGAAAAACTTACTCATCCAAAGTAAAACAAAAAAAGACTGATAGGGTTTGAACTAATCCAGAACTGCAACATAAAATTTAATACGTACATCTGACCACACCTGAGAATCCAACCAAATATTAATCACACTTTTTTGAATGCTATAAGTGCCAGGGATTATATGTTCGTTTATTATATTGCCAACATATTTCTTTAAAATCCTTTCAGACATAGAGTCAACCTCTGAATGAAAGTACAGAAAAACCCTTTCATATCTCTCCCAAACTAATGGGTGGGTTGTCATGAGTTACCCTGTTCCTCAACCTTCGAAGACATTCCCTGGGCAGAGTTTTATCCTAGCCAGTTCCATTCGGAGATTAACACAATGGTGGAAATTTATCAGGGGTCTGAAACTTAGATAATAGCAGTTTTAGAAAATGTCAAATCGAAAGACAAAAGAAGGATACGACGAAGCCTTCATTTAATCAAAACCCCATAACCTACCAGATAGACTATTCCATAATGAAGGACAACGAAGAGGTGCCAAAAGGGTTTGGAATCTTTCATTACTGAAGGGAAGTTTCGCAAGTAGATTTTGCATCTGGGGTTGTAAGACAACTAACAAGTCACAAGAGTAAATTGTCATGGGAGAATCATAACCAGAGCCACAGTCAAATGAAGGAAGGAACTCTTCCACCTTAAGTAAAGTCGAATTCTTCTTTAAAAAAAAATGTTAAGGTTACAAAGGGTGGCGATATTACCAAAGTAAACGGGTAGGGATGCCTAGTTTCCACCTGGTGGGTACCTCTATGCATTCGAAGCTTCCCTCGCGAAGAAAATATAGATGTGTCTATAGGAACGGAAAACTAAATTACTATGAGAATGCCTATGGAATAAGTCATAAACCTAAAGCGTTCTTAATGCACAGAGTAAAGGAGTCCAGTACGATGGAGGGTTATGCCCATGTGAAGAGGATTAGATGGCATATGCCTATCGGCCAAGGGGTCAAGTGAAACCATCGGTTTTCGCAATTCACTCAAGAATTTATTAAAGACCGGACCAGATATTTAACTCCCACCTGCCGAGATTTTGACCTCACATTAAAGGTGCACAAAACTAAGGAGGGTCCCCTCCCGACTTAACCAACTAGAAAGGTGAACCACATCTGCAATGAGACCTGTTAGCATCTTGTCTGAAGAGAACCATCGTGCAGTTAATCCGATTAAGATAATGGGTTTGAATAATGTCTCACGGTTTTAACCTTTTCCTTTTAATAACGACTCACAGATCATTAACCATCCTAGGGCTTAATTCGGATGCATGGACCTTAAAAGAATAATGCAAACACTTAGGATAAGCCTATAGCCTATGTGCTAGGGTATGTATCTCGATATACATTTGTGGTGGATCATTTGAACCTTGCCCCTTTTAAATACCATTGAGACCCCCTTGCGCATAAGTTTAAGAATTATTTTGTGTAGTAAAGAATTTTGGGGTCATGAATCCTAAGTCCTCCATAGTCCAAGTATGGAACGTATAAATGTTTGGAAACTTTAGGACTTACATAAATGTTAGAGTAATGGACGGTTATTTTAGCATGACCTGGACACCTATATGTTGGTTGATTAAAATGTCAACGTGGATAACCATAGTATAAGAAACTTATCAGAGTTTAATAATAGAGAAAAACGATCATTTTATCCTAAGGATGAATCTATCAAGTTAATTGGGATTAATGTTCTGGAGAAGAAAATAATTTTATTTTTTTTTATGTCAAAATTAAGGTATATTACATATGGTATCAGAGCGAAAGTTACAACACTGGGCCTGAACAGGGCCACATTAGTTGCTTAGTATATATATTATGATTTATGAAAAAACTAATAAATCTTATGGTTACAAACAGGAAGCCTTTATGTTTTGTACTAATTATGGCAGCTCAGGATGATGCAGAAATCAGGATGGAAGGAAAACCGCAGCAAATACCTCCTAGAGATCCAAAACAGAACAATGACAGAAGCTCACCCACGGAGGTGTTGGAAACGATGAGGAATCTTATTGTTGAAATATAGATTTTTAAAGCCGACGATGAAAAATTGAAGAAAGCACAGTAAGAACAGCAGGAGATAAATGAAGTCTTGATGCGCAGTATAGTCACCAAGAAAATCCCAAAGGAATATAACCATGACGAAGAGGTCAGCAAAAGGGCCTCCAAGAACTCTAGGCCGAAAACAGAAAAAGGAGATAGTTCGTCTGAAGGAACACCTTCAGCGGAAGATAAAACTAAACTAGACAGAAAAATAAAACAAATAGACCACCTTGAAGGAGAATTTAAAAAGATTAAATCAGCTACCTTGGACGGAGAATCTAGGATAGGAGAAGAAGCTGATGCATGGTTTTTGGACATCAAAAAATACTTCTAGATCTACAATTATTCTAGCAACATGAAGTTCAGAATGGCCATCTACAATCTGAAATGGAAAGCTAGCATTTGGTGGCAAGACCTGAAATTGGCCAAGGGCCTAAAGGAGAAACAGTTGGAATTGTCTGACTTTAAGAAGTATTTTAAGAAACAATACCTTTCTAAAAACTATTATGAAAGGAAGACAAAGGAATTTTACAAGTTATGACTCGGAAAAATGACGATGGAGGACCCTATAAATAAATTTATGGAACTACTAAGGTTTGTACCATACATCCGGGAGGATAAGGTAAAAATCCATTGATTCTTAAGCTGCTTACCACAATCCTACAAGGACAAAATTGAGTTTGACAACCCCAAATCCTTGAGTGAAGTATTCAGGAAAGAATGAATGTGCTATGCCCAGTATAAACAACGAGTAGAGTTTCCCAAAGCCTGGAAGGATAAGAAGCAAGATTGAATGAACCAGCAGAAGAAAGGATACTAGCCAACCCCTTATTGGAATGCAACAAAAGGTTTTCCGAGAAAGGATTTTCACTCCAATCATGCAAATACACAAAGTAGTGGTAAACCGGTAAACCTGGGAACAAAGAAGTTTGGGGACAGCTTCCGCGAGCCATTAAAGTGTTGGGAATGTGGAGAACCTCATCTAAGGAGGAATTTCCCATGTTTAATCTCAGCAAACAGAACTGCAGTTCATAATCTGCAGGAGGCCTCGAAGGTGGGAGACGTGGGCAGAAGCCTGCATCGGATAAATGCAGCCATAGATGGTCGACAAGCGGACCACCAGTCCTCGGTGGTGGAAATCGAAGGTAAAATCAATAACACTCGAATTTTTTTTCTAATTGACCCTGAAGATACGTTAAGTTATATTACCCCTGATGTAGTAGAGTCAAATAAACTTAAGAAACTGAAGCACACAAAATCCTAGCTTGTACAACTAGCAACTGGTACTAAAAGGAGAGTAGTTGACTTTATTTATGATTTTAAGTTCAGTCTAGATGGCCAAAATATAAGAACAAAACTGAAGATTCTACCACTAGGATATTACGATATGATTATCGGGATGGATTGGTTAGAACAACACAAAGCAGTACTAGATTGTTATACAAAGATACTTAGCTATAAAGACGATCTTGGCATTGTTAGAACAACCCAAGGTATACCAAAACTGGTATCAGTCAGACAAGTTTCAGTGATGCAACTGGGAAATAGACTTCTCCATAGACCTACTACTCGGTTCAACCCCTATCTCCAAAGCACCTTACCGAATGAGTCTAACAGAACTGACAGAATTAAAAATACAATTACAGGAATTGTTGGACAAAGAGTATATCAGACCGAGTGTCTCACCATGGGGGGCACCGGTCCTCTCTGTGAAAAAGAAAGATGGTACTCTAAGACTATGTATCTATTATAGACAGCTAAACAAGATGACTATTAAGAACAAATACCCCTTACCAAGGATAAATGATTTGTTTGATCAAGTAGGTGGGTCCCAGATCTTTTCAAAGTTGGATTTATGATCCGGTTACCATCAAGTTAGGATAAAAGACGAGGACATAAGCAAAACAACTTTTTGGACAAGATATGGACAGTACGAGTTTGTAGTCGTACCTTTCGGACTCACTAATACACCAACCACATTTATGTGCCTGATGAACAGTATTTTCAGTCCGTACTTAGAGAAGTTCGTATTAGTATTTATTGACGATATTCTGGTCTATTCAAAAATGGAGGAAGAACATGATGAACACTTAAGGATAGTTCTGCAAACGTTGAGGAAACACAAACTCTACACCAAATTTGACAAGTGTGACTTCTACCAGAAATAAATACAATATCTAGGACATGTAATTTCAGCAGAAGGCATTGTCGTAGACCCAAAAAAGATAAAATCCATTATGGAATGGTCAGTACCTAAGGATGTAGTGGATATCCAGTCATTCATGGGAATCACCAGAGATTACCGCAGATTCATAGAAGGTTTTTCCAAGATAGCCTACCACATCACGTCATTACAAAATAAAGGGACCAAGTTCAACTGGTCAAAGAAGTGTCAAGACAGTTTTAACAAACTGAAGGAATTATTAACAACTGCACCCATATTGAAGATAGCAGACCCAGATAAAGACTTCACCGTATGTGTAGATGCAAGTAAAGAAGGACTAGGTGGTTTCCTAACTTAGGAAGGACACGTTATTTGTTATGAGTCCTGGAAATTAAAAGAACACAAGTGAAATTATGTCACTCATGACTTAGAATTGGCAACGGTAATACACGCCTTAAAAATTTGGTGACACTACATAATGGGTAGAAAATTCTTACTACTGACGGATAATAGCGAGGTGAAATATCTATTTATCCAACCAGATCTTAACACAAGACAAGAAAGATGGCTAGCCTTCTTGAGAAAATTTGACTTCGAGGTTAGACATATCAAGGGTAAGGAAAATAAAGTATCAGACACTTTAAGCAGAAGAGTCCATGGGTTATTTGAGATAAATATCAGCAGGGAAGAAAGTTGTCTAGAACAAAGAATAAGGACGACAAGTATTAACGATGAAAATTACACTAAGATGATGGTAGAATTACAAAACAGTACCGCAAACTCAGATAAACTAGATCTAAGTATCGACAAGAATGGACTATTACGATTTAAAAATAGACTTTACATACCAGATTCAGCAGAGTTAAAATTAGCAGTTTTGGACGAAGTGCATAATAAACCGTATTTCAGTCATCCATGTTACCAGAAAACAATAACAACACTCAGAAAACTATTTTACTAGCCTAATATGAAGGGAGAAACAATAGAGTACTTGGCTAGGTGCCAAGATTGTTAGCAGGTTAAGGACGAACACCAACATCCAACCGGCCTATTACAACCATTACCAGTACCAAAATGGAAATGGGAGACCATATCACTGGAATTTATAACAAGTTTTCCTAAAACTCAGAAACAAAATGATTCTATCATGGTTGTAATCGATAAACTCAGTAAGTCTACACACTTTATTCCTGTAAAGTCTACTTTTAAAGCTATAAACATTACTGAAATATTCATGAAAGAAATTTTTAGACTGCATGGTATTCCTAAAATGGTGATTTCAGATAGAGACATAAAATTCACATCCTATTTTTGGAAGGAATTGTTTGCAAGGCTAAATACTAATTTGAAATTTAGTACGATTTATCATCCACAAACAGATGGACAGACCTAAAGGACAAACCAAATCATAGAGGATATGCTCTGCATGTATGTAAGAACAAAATCGAGCAAGTGGGAAGACTACCTACACTTGTTAGAATTTGCATATAACAATGGGTACCAAACTTTGGCTAAGTTGAGCCCTTTCGAAATACTATACGACAAAAAGTGTACGACTCCAATTAGTTGGGATAACTCGACTGACAAACTCATGGTTGGACCAGAGATGCTCCAAGAAATGGAGAACATGGTAAGTAAGGTACAACAAAATTTGAAAGTAGCACAGGACAGACATAAGAGTTATGCAGATCAGAAAAAAAGACACTTGGAATTTCAAGTGGGAGACCATGTTTATTTGAAGTTCAAAGCCCGAAAAATCTTGTTGAAGTTAGGGAACTGTGCCAAGCTAGCACCCAAGTTTTGTGGTCCCTTCGAGATACTAGCTCGAATTGGACCCGTAGCATATCAACTTGCATTTCCAGCTAATCTAAGAATTCATAATGTATTTCATGTTTCTTCGTTAAAAACGTATATTCATGACCCTACTCATATGATTGATTGGAACTTGGTGCAGGTGGAACCCGAAGGCGAGATCTAGGTGGAACCCCTGCGCATTCTGGATCGGAGAGAAATAACACTTCGGAACAGAGTCGTAACTTAGGTAAAGGTGCAATGGAAGCACTTTAGTCCTGAGGAGGCCACTTGGGAATTGGAGGGAGATTTGTGGAAATACCATCCAATCCTATTCCAGGAAAGGAACAAACACTGAGGATAGTGTTTTACTGAAGGGGGAAAGGATGTGACATCCCCAAAAATAAAATATTTTTGAAATTTAAATTTGCTGGAAATTTATTCCGTTTTTATTAAATTCGAATTTGGAAAATTTTTGCCATTTATGGTAATTCCGAATTTCAAATTTGATATTTGTAATTAATTATTATGACTGTTGGGCAGAGATCTGATTTGACTCAACTAACTATTTGACTATGAAACTTGTATAAAAACAGAATATTTATATTGATTGCAGGAGGACAAATGGAATAGCCATGTTAAAATCAACTGACCATGACTCCATGAGTGGGGAAAATGTTGGAACTACCTCTAGGATGATTATTACAAGTGGCAAATCAGTGATTTGGCCATTGGAAGCCCCTGAAAATCAGGGATTTATAAAGCTGTGAAAATTCCCAAGGGAGGAAAAAGACCTGGGCAAATTTATAAATAACATATGTGAGGAGGTAGGACGCTGCCAAGTATCCTAGGAAAAGACTATGGAATTTATTTATGTTATGAACACTACTGTTGGAGTGTGAGGCAAGAGGAAACTACTGGAATTGCAGGACATTACTGAGGAGGAGCTTTATTTTCCAAGTTCTCCCTCATGGATTCATGGTCAGGCTAGGGGGTGAATCGGGCAAGAGATTTTGGCTGCCATATTCTACGGTTGGGAGGAACGTGGTTGTTCTGTTTGTTTTCCAGCGAGTTAGTTCAGATATGTCCTCTTAACCCTCCTCTGTTTAAAATCATTAAATGGCTAGTGTAATGCATCTGTTAATCATGAATTGAGTAATATTATGAATGAAAGGTCTAAATCAATTGTGATTATCTCTATTGTATTTTATTGCTGGGTAAAAACTAAATTTCCATCAATATACTAGTTGCGAGAATATGCCTGGTTAAGTCCTGAAAGAATAATTTCCTATGGGTAAATTGATTGTTGTATTCGAGTAAAAGCGGTAGATGAATCCCCACAACCGAATGGTTCTTACCATAATGAACTAATTAAGTGTGCATTGTAAATGGAAATTGAATAACGGAAATATACAGACATATGGACGTATGTTTATATTTTCCTGTAGGTTATGACCTATACAAAAATACAATAAGTAAACGAAATCCCCTTTTTTTATATACATATTAAACATTATGTTATCCGGGTACGCAAATGCTTGGGATGAATTTATGTATGAAAAGTAATCGAAAAAAACTGCAAAATTCTCTACAGAAAAACCTACAGTACACATAATATAAATATTTCAGTTGATTTGGTCTAATTATCTACATGCTAAACGTCGGGAATAAATTAGAAATAACACTGTTTAACATAGAGCCAATTATGGAAGGTAATATGAAGGGCCCGAAGGCCCTAAATGAAAACAAAAAACATTATGGAACCCCTATGTGTACATATGCTCGGGTAACATCCACAATGTTATAAAACAATAACAGAAATCGCCTCTATATCTGTAATAGTCCGATAAGTAATGAAATAAACAACCGACTCTACTCAACTACAATGTAATGGTCTTCTTTCAAAAAATTATATTGATATCGGAATACTTTTGACAGTCAGAATTTAACCAATTTTTTATTTCTCTACTTTCATTATGCGACATGCAAAGAGAAGAGTCATGAACCTTGAATTAATTAAACACAAGCAAAAAGTTTGAGCCCAAATTTAGGGTAGGTATGAAACTACACAGCCGATGAAATTATAAATAGTTTATATGGTACATTATTATAATGATCGTTTCCTTGCTAAACAATAATCGATCTTCAAACTGGGTACATTATAGTTTCAGATCGAGGAAAAACTTCAACTTTTTCATCAGGGACGAATGAATCCCGAAGGGTTTCTGTTAAGGAACCCGAGTACCTTTTCCCATGAAAGGATGGCTGAAATTCCGAAGGTTCGGAGACCTCTATCCTACAAAGGAAACAAGCAGTCATTATTAGCATTTGTCTTGGGTAGGAAAGTAAATACAACTAAAATGCTGAGGCAAAATGTTTATAGCGAACCAAAAAAATTAAAGAAATAAATAAAATCGGATTTATACTTAACTTGATCATGGTATAGGCCACCCCTCACACCAAAACAAAGGAATACAACCTTGAACTTGATGGGGAAAGGAATCCGGTACTGATCTGATGGGTACCTTGCAAAAACAGGTTGGAGGCCCCATCATTAGAACATACTGTATACAGTCCTCAAAAATAAGGAAAAACAAAAACTTACTCATCCAAAGTAAAACAAAGAAAGACTGATAGGGTTTGAACTAATCTAAAACTGCAGCATAAAATTTAATATGTACATCCGACCACACCCGAGAATCCAACCAAATAGTAATCACATTTTTTTGAATGTTAGAAGTGTTAGGGATTATATGTTTGGTTTATTATATTGCCAACGTATTTCTTTAAAATCCTTTCAGACATAGAGTGAACCTCTGAACAAAAGTACAAAAAAACCCTTTCATATCTCTCCCAAACTAACGAGTGGGCTGTCACGAGTTACTATGTTCCTCAACCTTTGAAGACATGCCCTGGGCAGAGTTCTATCCTAGCCATTTCCATTCAGAGATTAACACAATGGTGGAAATTTATCAGGGGTCTGAAACTTAGATAATAGCAGTTTTAGAAAGGGTCAAATCGAAAGACAAAAGAAGGATATGACAAAAACTTCAATGAAGCACAACCCCATAACCTACTAGATAGACTATGCCATAATGAAGGACAACGAAGAGGTCCCGAAAGTTTTTGGAATCTTTCATTACTGAAGGGAAGTTTCCCAAGTAGATTTCGCATTTGGGGTTGTAAGACAACTAACAAGTCACAAGAGTAAACTATCATGGGAGAATCATAACCAAAGCCATAGTCAAAAGAAGGAAGGAACTCTTCCATGTTAAGTAAAGCTGAATTCTTCTTTAAAACAAAATGTTAAGGTTACAGAGGGTTGCGATCTTACCAAAGTAAACAGGTAGGGATGTCTGGTTTCCACCTAGTGGGTACCTCTACGCATTCGAAGCTTCCCTCGCGAAAAAAATACAAAGGTGTCTGTAGGAACAGAAAACTAAAATACTATGAGAATGACAATGGAATAACTCATAAACCTAAAGTGCTCTTAATGCGAAGAGTAAAGGAGGCCAGTACGATGGAGGGTTTTGCCCATGTGAAGAGGATTAGATGGCATACGCCTATCGGCCAAGGGGTCAAGTGAAACCATCGGTTTTCGCAATTCACTCTAGAATTCATTAAAGACCGGACCATATCTTTAACTCTCGCCTGTCGAGATTTTGACCTCACATTAAAGGCGCACAAAACTAAGGAGGGTCCCCTCCCAACTTGACCAACTAGAAAGGTGAACCACATCTGTGATGAGACCTGTTAGCATCTTGTCCGAAGAGAACCATTGTGCAATTAATTTGGTTAAGCTAATGGGTTCAGATAATGTCTCACAGTTTTAACCTTTTCCTTTTAATAATGACCCACAGATAGTTAACCAACCTGCGGCTTAATTCGGATGCATGAACCTTAAAAGAATAATGCTAACACCTAGGATAAGACTATAGCCTATGTGCTAGGGTATCTATCTCGATATACATTTTTGGTGGATCGTTTGAACCTTGCCCCTTTTAAATACCATTGAGACCCCCTTGCGCATAAGTTTAAGAATTATTTTGCATAGGAAAGAATTTTGGGGTCATGAATCCGAAGTCCTCCATAGTCCAAGTATGACACGTATAAATGTTTGGAAACTTTAGGACTTATAGAAATGTTAGAGTAATGGAGGGTTATCTTAGCATGACCTGGACACCTATATGTTGGTTGATTAAAATGTCAACATGGATAACCATAGTATAAGAAAATTATTAGAGTTTAATAATAGAGAAAAACGGTCATTTTATCCTAAGGACGAATCTATCAAGTTAATTAGGATTAATGTTCCGGAGAAGAAAATAATTTTTATTTATTTTTTATGTCAAAATTAAGGTATATTACAGTTGGTTCCCTGAATAAGGGGATTTGTGTCTCCAAGAGTGGGTTCTCTAAAGAGTATTAGTGTCCTTCACAATCACATATTATTCTTTATAAACTTTGTAATTATTTTTAAGTATACTTATATAATTGATTTTTAAAGACAATTCCATTGTTTATCTATTGTGATGATTGATATAATAACAAAGTAATTACTATTTGTTTAAAAAGGTAATATTGATTCACCCCCCCTCTTAGTATTTCCAACAATTGGTATCAGAGCCAGTGCCTTCAACACAGTCTAATAACTGGAAGGTATATCCTGAAATAAATGATTCAAAAAGAGGGAATGTATTCCAACAAAGAACCATTGTTTAAATGAGATGATTATGCTCTATGGAAAATAAGAATGAAAAGATACCTTATGGATCTTGGTTTTGATGTTTGGAAATCTATAGAAAATGGGTACACTACACTAGCTACTCCACCCACAAATACTATAGGAAAGAAGATTTGCAATGACAACTAAAGAGAATTCAATGCCATTCTAGGAGGATTAAAAAATCCTATATTTGTGAAGGTAATGCATTGTATGTCATCTAAGGAGATCTGGGACAAACTGGAGGTTATATATGAAGGAGACAACAAAGTCAAGGAAGCCAAACTACAAATCTACAGAGCCCAATTTGAAAATTTGAATATGAAAGAAGAAGATAACATTGTTGAATATGTTCATAGACTAGATGAGGTAGTTAACTCAATCAGAGCATCAACAGAAGAAATTATAGACAAACCCATTGTAAAAAATATCGTAATATCAGTACCTATGAGGTATGATGCCAAGATTTCTGCTATTGAAGATAGACCAGACCTTTAGAAACTCACAGTAGATGAGCTCCATGGAATTATTACAATTTATGAGATGATTACAAGACAGGAAAACCCATCAAAAGGAGAAACAACCTTTAAGGATTCTAAAGAAAATAAGAATCAGGAGCATATGTCTAATGAATATTAGCTAGACATATCAGATGTAGAAGAGACCAACTTTATAAAGAAAATCCATAAAGGATTTGGAAAATATGAAGGAAAGTTACTCTTCAAATGTTTCAACTATGACATAATCAGACACTTTTCTAACAAATGTCCCTATCCTAAGAAAGAGGAAAGTGATGGTGAAATAACTTTCAAATATCATAAGAAGAGAAAAACCAAATATAAAAGGAATTTCTACAACAAGATGAAAACTTTCTTTACCCAAGAAGACAATAGCTCATCTGAAGAAAGTGAAGAAGAGGAGCTAGAGCTTCTATTTATGGGAATGAAATCTCAAGATTATAATCATTCAGAATATGAAGAAGAAGTGAACCTTGAGGAACAATTTATCTGTGTAATTGAAGAACTAAGAAAATCTAAAAAGAAAAACAAGTTACTAAGGAAACAACTTCTAAAGTTTGAAGAAGTTATAAAATCAAGATAAAATGAGGTTTCAAAAACCATTAGTGATTCAGAACTATTAATTATTGAGTTAAAAACCCAACTCCAAGAAACCAAAATAAAAGAATAAATCTTGAATAATAAACTCAATGAAAAACAAGAAACATGTAAGATATTGGAAGATGAAATAATTCAACTAAAAGGGAAACTAGAAAATGAACACATTCAACCTACGTTTGAAAATAGCTCAAAAATATTGAACACCATTCTTAGCAGTCAGAGATCATCAAATTATAAGATAGGGTTGGGATATGATCCCTCTACATAACAGAAGAATGACAAACAACCAATCAACTATGCAGATGCTCTTAAGAGATCCATAAGAAGAGACACAAATAAGGAAAGAAGAATACCATTGAATATTGTCCCAAATAAGCATAAATCTGCACTCCCTACTAAAGAAAAAGATGACAAAAATAATAGAATCATCAAAAAGGAATATATTTTCCTTGGATATTGTTATTCTTGGAATACTTTTGGACTTAACTTAGTACATTTTAAAGATTATAGAAAGTACAATCCAGCAAATGTTCAAAGATATGCAAACAATAAGAATAATGAAGAAAGAAGAAATTATAACTCATTCTCACCCTTACAAAACTTCAATATCGAATGCCAAAAATGAAACAATTATGGTCATAAGGCCAGCGAATGTAGATTTCCAAAGTATTCTATGAAGGAAAGTATCTCCAACATTAAGGAAAATTATAAGAAGATATGGAGAAAAAAATCTATAGTACAAAGAAAGAAAAATGATGAAGATATTGCACCTGAAATTAATAAAATTGACAATAGGAGAATGATGGGTGAAGTGTCTGATAAGGTATATGGAAATCAAAGTTATGTGTATAAAGTGGATCAAGATGAAGAAAAAAAAACTCCTAAAGAAAAATGTGACACAATTACAAAACTTGATAATGTCCTGCAAATAAATTATCCATTACCCAACAAATGGAAAATGCAAAAAGGAAATTCTCAAGAAAAGGATAAAAAAGATTTTGTTGCAAAAAATAGTGATGATAATGATGAATATTCAATAGCATATCAATCAAAAGAATTCAACGATGATGATCTTCAAAGTCTTCCAACACTATTTTGATGATCTACTAAATCTTCTTCTCAACAAAAATACAAACAAAAGAAAGGAAGGAGGAATTAAGAAAGAACTTAAAGATTGTTCTTGTTTATAACACTATGAGTATTGAAGAACAAAAAAAAGAAGAGGCTCTTGGGTTACAAATGTCTTCATCTGCCAAGGAACAATGTTGGTTATGTATTCTCTCAATGAAGTTATATGAATGGTTTCTTAGGCAGATCTATTATGGTACATGGATGGTACATATGTGAGATCAATTTTATGATAGAGGCATATCATGTGTGATATGAAACTTGTTTAATGCCCCTATTGATGATCCTGATATATCCTTGGTTCACTTTTGACACATATTATTGACATATCTTTTGCTTCATGGTTGATGCATGAGATAGTATGTATGATTGAAATACAATTGATGTATGGTATGGCATGAGTTTATATGGTTGATGCATGGATAGGTCCAATGATATTTATAAGAAGATAAGATCATTCTTGAGCAGTTGATATATGTTCTAGTTGAGTAGTAGTATTTGAAACATAAGAATATTATAGTGGTAGCATATTTTTCATCTTGCAGAGAAGACATGGGAAGTTATTCTTCTTCCCATGATTGGTTGCAACAACATGATTCCATGAGGAGAGATGATTGGAATCCATGCCACCAACATCTCCTTAAAGTGATATCCCTTGTCCAAAGGGGGAGAGATTCATAGACAGGGTGGGAATCACCTCAGGGGGAGTGTCACCCTAAAAGGAACAAGGAAACATCCCTTTTTGGCATTGTTGTAAAAGGGGGAGAATGATCAGTAAAATCTAGTTAAGAGTGAAAAAGGGGTTTTACTGTGTTGCCATCAATGCCAAAGGGGGATAATGTTGGACAAGGTGTTATGGTGTTGGAATTTATGTCAAAGAGGGCCAAAATTATAAATTTTTGGCATGTGTTTTATGGTTTTGTCATTATCAAGAAGATAAATATGCATGTGAGATGGTAAAGCTCAGGAGAGATAATGTAGTAGGTTGCGCAAAAGACATAGGACCAGGAAAAGAGGAGTCCCTCATATTACCAGATCATCTCTAAGGTGGATCAATGCATAAAAATATCAAGTGAGAAGGCGCAATTGAGTGAAGTGGAAACAGAGTTCCGCAATTAAGGAAATCCACACAAAGGATTATGTAGTAATTGTGATCGTTCCCTTTTGAATTTCAGGAGTAATCACAACCATTGAATTGAGGAGGAATCTTTTCCGCTGATGTAGTTTTCGGGACAATTCAATACCGTCAGATCGAGGTGAAGTCACAGGTTGGGAAGGATTAAATCTCAACTGTCGGATCTAGAGAAGTAGCATTATGGACAGTTGGATCAAGCCAGAATCATATATCAAGAGAGATTAAATAAGAGCCATCAAATTTCGTGGAGGAAATTCAAGTGAGCTCTCAACCGTTGGATCAAGAAATAGATAAAGAACTTCGACACTTCACCACTTTTCCACTTCGATGAACATTGGAGACAAATAAGAGGCATGAACTCGTGAAGTCACGAAATCCCTCCAACTATTAGTTCAAGGAGGGACTTCGGGTGAATTATCAACCATCCAATCAAGTTTAGTGGAAGTACATGGTAAGACACAATATGTCAGAGTCCCAGAGTAAACAAAATCATGCAAACCATCAATCCCTACAGAAGCAATGAGAACCATTAGAACAATATTTGATCTAGAATTAAGCGTTGACTGTGGATCTGGAATGAAAATATTGGAACTTCAGATCACACTAAAGGAAATAAAGTGGTCAACTCCAACATTGACTAAGTACGGCAATAAGAATTTTAGATGAACCAAGAAATCCTGAACTTCGAAGTTTCGGAGTAAACATAGGCTATCAGATCAAATAGTTGAAGATCTATGGTGGTAGATATATTCGACTCTTCAAGGATAAATGGAGGAATATAGGAAGAATATGAAAGTCATGAAATAAAACCAATCGTATATCAGGAAGGAGCTTTGGGTTATTTCTTAACTGTTAGATCATATGTGGGCAGGACTTCGGTGCTTTGACAATTTGGAAATTCAGGATTATTAGATTGAAGTCTCAAAAGTGTCATATTCCCGAAGCAACGAAAATCGTGCGATCAGTAAGGAACTTCAGATGAATCTACGACCATTAGGTCCAGGAGGAATACATGTGACACATCAGTAGGCCCACGTCAGCAGGACCATGTCAGTGATAGATGACACATGACCCAATCAAACGGTGACAAGTGTCAAGGTTGATGTGGCACATAAGGACTGCAAAATTCACAAATGAGGGTGACACATGGAACAAACATTAAGGGTCAATGTCATCCTAGGCGACATCAACATGCCATGTCACTCTGGGGTTACTTCTTTCGGGGATGTCCAACTTATCCTACTAGCAAAAATTCCTGATGCAATGAAGGTCAAAGTCACGAATTAATGTTTGATCATTGATATAAGATCCTCCATAATATTTATGGATCGTCCAATCAAGTACAGTGGAAGGGTAGAGTAAGCATGAATCACAAAGTAACACTAATCGTTGATCTACTTCAAGAGCGTTCTCGACCGTTGATCAAACATAGTGGAAGGATAATGTAAGAAGAGGTGTTAATCAACAACAATCAGTCACCTCCATTCTATGACTTATTCAGTAGCTAAACCTCAAAAGGAATTATTCTACTCCAGAGTCTCGGAGCTACGAATAGCCGAAGTCCCGTAGTGAATGAGAATCGTTCATCTCAACTCCTGATTAAGTCATGATCGACAATTTTGTTTGAATCCTATGGATAAGACAGGATTGTCCATCCAACGGAAGATTCAATATTGATCGTCTTATCTAATAATGAATACAATATACCTACTTCAGTGAAATTCAATCTGAGAGGGTTGAAAGACTATAAGGTCAGAAGTCCCAAAGGGCGAAGTACTGAAGAACTTGGTTCCAACACTGATCACGTGATAAGGTAAAATAAGATAAAGGGGATAGAAGTAAATAATCCCTCGTACATTGGAATATAGTCCCATGTAGAAGAATAGGGGGTGGAAGAAGAAAAAAACTGAACAAAATGACGTTTGAAATGTATAAGCCTGTGATTTTGAGCCCATAGTCACAAGGGAAAGTGTATTGAAGGAAGCGCCTCATACAAGAATTCATATTATGTAAACAACTTAATACTTGTAGAGTAACTCGACAAATATTGACACCAAACGAGTTCATTTATGCTTCAAGATTATTCACGCATGAAGGGCTAAATAAACTAACAAAATATTTGAAGTCTTCTTAATTTAAAATCAACTATTTATTATTAATTTAAATGAAGAGGTGCAAAGGTTCGAGCAAAGAGACACAATGCTTCAAATCACACACGAATTGGGAGACTATATAAGCAAGAAATAATGGTGAAGAAGAAAGTGTCTCTGCATTCCAGATCAAAAAATAAAAAGAAGAAGAAGAGTCCAAGAAGGATAGTTGAAGATAATTATGCAGTGAGGGTGGAAGGGAGGATGAAGGAAGGATTCATATCCTTTACTAAGAAAAGTGTGAAAGCAAGGGATTTGGTGATTCCTAGGGTTGGTTCCCTAAAACAAGGGAGTTGGGGATTCCTAGGGTTGGTGCCCTGAAGAAGGGGATTTATGTCCCCAAGAGTTGGTGCTCTAAATATGATTGGTGTCCTTCACAATCCCAGATTATTCTTTATAAACTTTGTAATTCTTTTTAAGTATACTTATATAATTGATTTTTAAATACAAGTCCATTGTTGATCTATCGTGGTGATTAATAGAATAAAAAAGTAATTACTAGTTGTTTAAAAAAGTAATACTGATTCACCCCCCCCCCCTTCTTAGTATTTCCAACAGGAACTCCTTCGGCCATACTTTCCACCCTTATTGGACACCTCAGAGATAACAAAAATATTGACACTGACAAAGATAACACCTGAATGCATGGAACAAACATCCATTTATTAGATCGTGGACATACAGGTTAGTGGCGCTCGCCAACAAAAGTTTCATCTTTATCAGGTTGTCAAAGCATGGAAGCTCTTGCACCAAGGCAAGTGACTCACCCAGGGCCAAATTCAACAAAAGTTTCCTCATCCGATGGAGAAAATCAATGCAATGGAGACCATTGCTTCCTAAGGAGGGTGGATTGATATAGGTATATATCGGTGGCCACCCACCTGTTCCATCTAGCTCACATACAACTTTCATCTTAGCAGATACAATTTTTGTCTTCGCAGTTTTTTTTCTAGCTTTTCGGGTCCTAAACTTCTAGGGTCGTTTTGAGGCCATAAACAATGATTTTGGGCCCTCCATAGTCACGTGATAGGATTTAGACAGAGTATGATGAAATAATGTGTATTCCTCAGATAAAACTTTCCAATGGGCTATCGTGCACCTAAAACGAAGATCGTATGCAAAAGTTACGACCCCCGGAAGTTGATGTACCAACTTACCCCATCGGGGCCCACATGAATTTTGGCACTTCATCTCCTAGGGTTAGGTTTTTGGATGTCTAAGGTTTTATGTTTACTTATTTATGCTAAAAAGTCTTGTAGGCCTCATTATAATGTGCTTAGATGAATGCACGTAGTTGTCGCATCTATTCTCAGAGTTTATCTACCACCATTCGAGCAAGATTGTTTTCATTCTGCATTTTAAAATTTCAACATATTTATTATTTAATAGAAGTTAAGTTCCACTATATATCTGATATTTTTCTTTGTATATATGTTTTAATGTTATATATCTTTGTTTCATTTCATTCCACTCATAAATCCGGATCAATTGAGGGTGAAAATGTTCAAAATTTTAAAGATTTGAATATTACCATGGATAACTGTGTGTTGCATTCTAATTTTTGTGCCATTGATATGAATGATGTGGATATTAATCTAGGATATCCTTAGATGAAAAAAAAATGGTACAATTAATATTAATGTGGAAAAGAAGTTTGTGAAACTTTGGTACAAGAAAAAGAAAGTTATATTGCAGGATGTGTTTCTTAGTAAAAAGGAAAGGCCCATGGGGGTAAGCCATAAAGTTATTACAGTATTAGAAGTTGCATGAAAGGAAAATTTTATAGGACATGAAGAAAAGCCCCAGGAAGGACACAATAAAGAATCCAAAGAGATAATTAAATCAAAGGAACACTGTATTGTAAATTTGAAGAAAAAGGGATTGATTCCTAAAGTTTTTTTATATCGACATCCACACTACATAGAGAAACAACAATCATCAAGGTAGGGGCATGGGCATCAACACACGTTTTATGGACCAAAATGGCACCAAAAAGGACACCAATCAAGTGGCACATGGAGGAATATTGACATTATAGGAGAATATCAGGATCAAGTCACAAACCCATGACACCAAAGGTACAATAAGGATCCAGATCAAGGTGGCATGGTTGCAATTGGACATCATGTTCATCTTCTCTTAGGATGGATGGAGGGTCATGCTTGGTACCAGTTGTCTACATTGCTTAGTTGGTCGTATTGTATGGTTTCTTCCCATGTTTCAAGAATGCAACATGTGAAGGGAGATAAAATGTAGTATACCTAGGGAGGTAATATGGGGTTCCTAAGGGAGGTACCCAATGAAATTGTG
This sequence comes from Picea engelmannii, assembly GCA_009831015.1. NCBI lineage: Eukaryota > Viridiplantae > Streptophyta > Pinopsida > Pinales > Pinaceae > Picea > Picea engelmannii. Next base: position 349,122 of record ML784805.1, read on the forward strand.
GTTATATATTATTAGTGGAGGTCATTCAATGTAAGGTGGACTAGGTCCACTATATTATTAAATAATACCCACTATGGTAGTTAGATATATTAATATGAACATAACAAATGTGAAAAGGCTTTCTACAAGGTTCATTCTCTACAATGTTCCTAGGAGATAGAGAGTGCTATATAAAGAAGTGTAAGCAATGTATTGGAGCATAGTGAAGACAACTGTAACAAGTAATTATTGCTTGAGAAGTGCATTCCTTCCATAATGAATAATATATGGTGTTACGCTACCTCAAGGGGTTTGACTATTTCTTGTGTTCAATTCGGTAAATGGTTTGGTTTATTCTTATTGATATTAAGAGTTATTTCTAAAGTATATTTGTAGATCTATTAAGATAGTTAACAATATCTAGCTTTATCTAAACATTTTCTTGTCAAATTTCAAGTAAAAATAATCAAATAATATTAAAAAAACAAAACATAAAACATTTATACTTATGTCTACTTTTTCACTCCTACTTTATATAGGAGGATAATGATTACGATCCATTCTTATTGGTTTCAATTTATCATATTTTAAGAAAATTAATTTTAAAATCGTTTTCATGAGATGGAATAAGCTGTCGAGCAGATATAATCAACCATCGATATTTTCTCTCTTACCCTGTTTACGTGTCGACCAAAACGCAGGGAAGGGCATTTCCAGCAGTATGTCGCCAATAAATCAATTCAGCCTCTATTTGTTTTATTATTGTGGTGGTGGTGTCGTTCACGGCTGGATGTGAGCCGGGTTTTCCAGCGTTCACACCGATATAATATAAATCAGCGATGCATATTTTATGACAGAAACTTTCGATCCCTTTTATGTGGTCGACGTCGATGCTGATGTTTCGGGAAGGTTCTTTGTACATCTTTTTCCATTCAACTTTGGGCAAATATGTATGGAGTAGGTTAACTCGGTAGTAAATAGACTTATTTTTCTAATAAAAGAAATTAGTTTGAATCAAATTTTTAGGGGTAGTCTGAATTTTTTTTTATAGATCAAAGTTTTATGTATTTTAGAACTTTATTCTAAAGTTTTTCTTCATTTTAAATCGATCTAAATACTTAGAAAATTGATTAGAATTCTGGATTGATCAAAAATTTAAAACCCCATCGCCCAAAAACCTACTTGAAAAAAGATTAATTCCAAGTTAACCCACTCCAATATGTATTTTCTTTTCTTTTATGACAGAGTGTTAAATAAATGAAATGAGTTTTGAAGTATGAATCATAAAACTTTGAGTAACTGTCACAAAAATGTAAGTCTCTATCTAAACATAAATCAATATTTAACATAAATACTTTTGCTTAGCTAAGATTATTAAAAACTTACATTTAATGTTAAGTACCTAAGTCAACTAAACAAATATTCTTTTGCATAATATTATTTCTCAATGTTTGTTTCAAAATTGGATTTCTTATTTTATTTATTATAACTATTTCAATGCATAGAATGATTGGATTTCTTATTTTATTTATTATAACTATTTATTATAACTATTTCAATGAACTCAAAATGTTTCAATGCATAGAATGATTAGTGTTTTTTGTTTTCCAATTAGTTGTCATAACCTTCATAGAATACATAATTTGGTCTCTTACCCTTACGTGTCAACCAAAACGCAGGGAAGGTCATTTCCAGCAGTATGTCGTGAATATGTCAATTCAACCTCTACTATTATTGTGTTGTTCACGGCTGGAGATGAGCCAGGTTTGCCAGCATTCACACCGATATAATCAGCAATGCATATTTGCTCTGTAACCGTGTTTACGTGTCAGCCAAAACGCAGGGAAGGGCTTTATCCAGCAGCGTGTCGTGAATAAATCAATTCAAACTCTATTATTATTATTGTATTGTTGTTCACGGCCGATATAATCATGATTTGTATTGTTGTTCACGGCTTCTATTACAAGGATTTTTTTTGACAGGAAGAAAACTTTGCATCTTTTATGTGGGCGACGTCAATGTTGATGTTTGTGCAAGGTTCCTTGTACAACTTTTTTTTATGTGGGCGATGTTGATGTTTGACTAAGTGTAACAAAAAAATATGTATCCATTTAAACATAAATCAATATTAAACATAAATTCTTTTTCTTATATAAGGGTACTAAAAACTTACATTTAATGTTTAATATTTTTTTTCAATAAAACAATTTGCTTAATTATATTAATGAAAATATATTTTTTTACATCATCTTGACCCCATAGATATGTTCATATACCTTGTTCATAAACAAAACCCATACATCCTCAGAAAGTCACCAGAGAAAATAACGAGCACGCAGGCTGCAAAAAGAGACACAAAACAGGGCAAAAACTCGAAAAGATGCTAAACTAGAAGCCGCACGCCCCAGAGGACCTCGAAGTGTATACCCAACACCGCATGCCCCCAAAGGACCTCAAAGTGTTAACCAAAACACCTCACGCCCCCAGTGGACCTCAAAGCTCTGGTCCAAAACCTCTTCAAGCCAATGAGAAAGAGGTCAAGAGGGTCCAGAAACCAGAAAGGAAACATGAAACCGACCACAACAAAACCCCGAAGCCACCTCCACTGCAAATACTCCATCGCTGATACAAATAGAGGCTCACCAGTTTTGGCCTACCCAGGCTCGAGGAGTTGTCCTGAAACTCGGCCCTGAGAAACTGCCTTGGCCCCTAAATGCCGCCACAGAGAAACTGTGGCCACTGCGTAAGGTTCACACGATGCATCCACACACCGAATCACATAACTCGAATCCTCCACTACCACCATCCTCTGACCCTCTATCCACCCTTGGTCGCTTGCCTTGGAAGGGTCTTACGCCCGCGCTTCACCATGGAGACCAAGGATGTGGCTAGCGAAACCTAGCCGCCGAGCTCGCAACACCAGAGTCTTGCTCGACCCTCAAAACCCTAGAACCAGAATAAGACTCAGATGATGCGCCTTGTGACACTAGGGAAAGGGGAGATGATGTTTACGACTTATGCCAACTGATGAAGCATCTTCTTATCTTAAAAAAAAATCATAATACTTTTTTGCAATGTTTGTTTGAAAATTGAAATTTTTATTTTTATTTATTAGAACTCTAAATATATCAACTATGGCATTTTTTATTTTATTTATTATAACTTTAAATCTATTAGTTATTGATGTAAATAATCTTTCTCAAATTTTATTTAACAAAAATATGGATTTGCTTCCTCTCCATTCTTAATAAATTTATATTAATAATAGCTATATTAGCATGTCATTTCTATTATACAATAAAATCTTTTATGTCACAAAAGGCATTTTCAATTTTTCTTTATTAATGTCACAAAAGGCATAATGTTTTTCTCTATTAATTCTCCCACCCCCACCCTCAATTCTCCCACCCCAACCCTCACCCTCATGCATGAGGGTGGGGGTAGGAGAATTAATAGAGAAAAACATGATATTTTCTCTATGAGGGTGGGTGTTAGGGAATTAATAGAGAAAAACATTTTCTCTATGAGAGTGGGGGTGGTAGAATTAATAGAGAAAAACATTATGTTTTCTCTATTAATTCCCCCACCCCCATGCATGAGGGTAGGGGTGGCCCCATGCATGAGGGTGAGGGTGGGGGTGCAGAAATTAATAGAGAAAAACATGATGGGGAATTATATGAGGGTGGGAGTGGGGAATTATATGAGAAAAACATGGGAATTAATAGAGAAAAACATTATGGGGAATTATATGAGGGCGGGGGTGAGAGAATTAATAGATAAAACATAATGTCTTTCTCTATTAATTCCCCCACTCTCATTCATGAAGGTGGGGGTGGCGGAATTAATAAAGAAAAAAATTATGTTTTCTCTATGAGGGTGGGGGTCGGAGAATTAATAGAGAAAAACATTATGTTTTATCATATAATTCCCCATCCCCCACCCTCATATAATTCCCCATAATTTGTTTCTCTATTAATTCTCACACCCCCACCTAGTGGAGGAATTAATAGAGAAAACATAATGTTTTTCTCCATTAATTCCTCCACCCTCACCCTCATAGAGAAAATGTTTTTCTCTATTAACACCCCCACTCTTACCCTCATGCATGAGGGTGGCGGTGGGGGAATTACTAGATAAAATCATTTTCTCTATGAGGGTAAGGGTCGGGGTGCGGGTGGGGGAATTAATAGAGAAAAAAATTATGTTTTCCCTATTAATTCCCTCACCCTGAGGGTGGGCGTGGGGGTGGAGGAATTAATAGAGAAAAACATTCCCACACCCACACCCTCATAGAGAAAACATAATGTTTTTCTCTATTCATTCCCCTTCCCCCACCCCCTATTAATTCCTCCACCCCCTATGACGGTCGGGGTGGGGGAATTAATAGAGAAAAACATTATGAGGGTGAGGGTGGGGGAAATATTAGAGAAAATGAAATACAATGGAAATATTAAATAAAATGAAATACAATGTATTTCATTTTCTTTAATATTCCCCACACCCCCACCCTCACCCTCATATGAGGGTTTTTTTCCCGAAATGGCCATGTTCCGACATTGGTGCTTTTATGTTCCTATATGTTAGGGACCTAACCCCTAGCGTAGGTAGAATAATATATTCCGATGTATAAAGGTCAATATTAATAAGGCCTAGCAATAAGTAATAATAAGTCGATTGTAAGAAGACCTAATAGAAGCTTCCGTTTCTAGAAGGATCTTCCTCTAGATGGTTCTTTTGATAGACATATTTAGTATAAATAGTAGTCGAGGGTATGAGAACTTTTGTCTTGGATATTATTGTAATAGAGATCTTCTATGCTAGAGGTTTCCCCCTTGAAGAGGGAAGTGAACATTGCTCTCGGTAATCAAAGTGCTCTTTCCGGTGATATTATGATATCATTTTGGTATTATTGTGGTGTTATTCTGGTTATATTGTCGTTCATCTATCATTTCTATCATTTTATTTATGTTATGTATACTTTTTATATATGGAATATTACAAGTGGTATCAGAGCACTTTCCTTGGAAGAAAATTGTGGGTTAATATTTTTTTCCCAGGGTAGAGACGTATTTCGGCATCTTTAAGCTACAAAGATCTGTCATTACACACATAAGCTCGCAGTCGGAGATTCACACATGTAAGAAATACAAGTGGTACTTAAGAACAGATCTGTTGGCCACCCTTGTAACCCCTGTTGGTACCCCTTCGAGTGGTAGCGCATCAGACAACACATGTATATGGATCGGCCTAGATTTCCTGAAGCCCTCTTTAGATAAACTGATCGATCATCCGACTGCTATAGTGCCACCTAGAACAACACTCAGGAAGATACTCTCTAGTACCTGGGTAGTTGGCTAGTACGGCTAAGGGCACGGTCTAGCCTCCTTAGTTGGTGCCCTGAGATATTGGGCCGAGTACTACTGTTGGACCCCGCACGTATATCAGAGAGCTATAGCACATGGCAAACCCTTGTCTGTAGAACCTTTGAATACCTAATCTTTGAGAGACAGAAAAAAAAACAAAAAACAGACAAGATCTATTGCCGCGCAACTATGTTTCCTGCATTCGAGTTGCCAAATCACTACACATTTATTCTTGATTAATCATTTGGGAATTTCATCACTATAGTATTCTTCAGACTGGAGTATAACTCTGCAAGTATATAAAAAAAAAAATATGGATTTTGTTGCACCATTATTTGAGACCTATTCCATTGGATTTATCTCTTTTCCCTTATCAGATTCATACCTATCATTTTTCAACAATTTTTTTGACCCCACCCGCCCCTTTTCGGTTCCCTCATCATCATGGCCCATACCCCTAGCCAAGACTTGGAAGCTCGCTTCAATACCTTGCAGTCTAATTTCACAGATACCCAACGAGAAGTGAGATAGCTCAGTGCAAATATTTCCACCATCAATAAAAACATGCATTCCTCCATCGTCACCTCAATCAAGGAACTCAAAGAAGACCTTAAACAAGACATTACTACCCAGCTTGAATCTGTCGCTTCGATGATCTGCACCAAGATGCATACCCTATAGATCCCCCTTTATCTAACCCACCTTTGCATACCAAACTTGAAAATTCCTCTCATTCCCATAATTTTCAGTCCCATCACTTTGAGTGTGACCTACGCCTTCCACTTGTGGATGTGAAAAAATTTGATGGCTCGAATCCCACTGGTTGGATAACTCAAATGGACCATTATTTCTCTTTGTACGACATTACAGATGACTTGTCCAAACTCCAATATGGTGCTCTCCATCTAGATCAAGAACGTTGGCAAAGGTGGCAATGGAGAAAAATTTCCCATCAAGGGGATGTTGCTTGGACACACTTTGTGGCAGAGCTTTATGAACTCTTTGACACTAACACCAACCATTTAGTATGTTTGACAATGTTGAAACAATCTGGCACGGTGGAATACTTTATAGTTGTTTTTTAGCGACTAGTTTTTCATACAGAGGGAATGTCTAATGTTTTTTTTCGAGAATGTTTTATCAGTGGCCTCAATGATGAGATTTGTTCCCATGTTCTCATGGATTGGCCTCACAGTTGGGTGGAGGATACTAAAAGAGCTAAGGAAGCACAACAAGTTGTCTCTTCTCAAAACCATAAACCCCCCTTTATTCCTCACACTAAACTAGTAAATCCCTCTCCTCCTTCTACTCCATTAAAGATCCAAAAATTGACCAGGGCTGAAATGGTTGAACGCCAACTCAAAGGCCATTGTTATAATTGTGATGACAAATATTTTCCGGGACACAAGTGTAAGGAAAAAAATCTTTTTATGGCCATATTGGAGGATGTTTCGAAAGAGGATGTTGAAGCTCCCCTTGTGTCTGTGTCACCTGAACCCTCTGACATAACCCCTCCATCAGACCCTCCTAAAGTAGAACCAGTCATTTCCCTAAATGCTCTCACTAGCTTCTCTGCTCCCCAAACCCTAAAGCTAATTGGCTACATCAATCATAGGAAGGTCATCATTCTTATTGATAGTGGAAGCACCCATAATTTTATTCATCGTCAAATTTCCCAAGAAACTAATTGCTATATCTGTGCAATCAATAATTTCCAAATCATGACTACCAATGGCGGGTCCATGAAATGTGGAGGGTGTTGTGAAAATCTGTGTCTCCAAATTGGTGACTACCACTTGAAATCTCATATGTTTTCTATCAACATGGGTGGTTGTGACATTGTGTTGGGTGTAGACTGGTTAAGGACTTTGGGTCCCATTCTCATGGATTTTAAGGAATTAACCATGAAGTTCGACCAAAAGGGCCAACAATATAAGTTCCAAGGCATCATCGTCAGTTCCCTTGAGATCATTAGTTCCCATTGCATGGAAAAGATGCTAAAAAAAGGTCATTATGGAGTTATTACCCAACTTTATACCATACAAGCAACTGAGACACCCTCTGTGTCGCAGGACCTCCAATCCATCCTCTCTAAACATCAAGTGGTTTTTTCCACTCTCTAGGGACTCCCTCCATCCCATAGTGTTCATGATCATTCCATTCTCCTTGTCCCAGGAAGCCTTCCTCCCAATATCCGTCCCTATCGTCACCCCCTTTCCCAAAAAAATGAAATTGAAAAAATGGTTCAAGAACTACTTGACGCAAGTGTTATCTGCCCTAGTACAAGCCCCTAATCTTCTCCTGTGGTCATGGTCCTTAAGAAATAAGGTTCTTGGCGCGTGTGTCCTGACTTTCTCACCCTCAACAAACTCACCATTAAATACAAATTTCTCACTCTTGTCATTGATGACCTCTTGGATGAATTGAGTGGTGTCCAGTTCTTTACTAAGCTTGATCTTCATTCTGGCTACCACCAAATCCGTATGAAAGAGGAAAAAATTCCTAAGACTACCTTTAGAACTCATGAGGGCCACTATGAGTTTTTGGTCATGCCCTTTGGCTTGTGTAATGGTCCCTCCACTTTCCAAAGCCTCGTGAATAATGTCTTCTGCCCTTTTCTCCATCATTTTGTCTTAGTTTTCTTTGATGACATCCTAATCTATAGAAAAACCTGGACAGACCATCTTGATCATGTGGATCGAGTTCTCCATCTACTCTCTCAACACCAACTTTTCTTGAAACAATCTAAATGTCCTCTTGGCACCTCGGAAGTCAAGTACTTGGTTCATCTTGTTGGCAAGGACGTCGTCAGGGTGGATCCTAAAAAGATTGAAGCTATGCAGGGATGGCCTCACCCAAAGAATCTCAAAAGTTTTCGTGGATTTCTGGGCTTAACAGGTTATTATCACAAGTTTGTTAATAATTATGGAAATATTGTGGCGCCTCTCACTGCACTCCTTAAAAATAATTCTTTCACTTGGACTCCAATAGTTGCTTAGGCTTTTCAAACCTTGAAGATGGGAATGTGCACTACTCCAGCCCCGAACCTTCCTGATTTCACAAAGACCTTTGTCCTGGAATGTGATTCTTCAGGGAAAGGAATTGGTGTTGTCCTTATGCAAGAGGGTGCAAGAGGGTTGACCTTTGGCCTTTACCAACAAACAACTGTCTGAACGAAATTTGGGAAAATCAATCTATGAAAAGGAAATGTTGGGTATTCTTCATGTCGTTGATCTTTGGCGCCCTTATCTATTGAAGCAACACTTCCAAATTAAGACAGATCATAAAAGCCTTAAGTATTTTCTGGAACAACGCATTTCCTCCCCAGAGAAACAAAAATGGGTGACTAATCTCTTGGGATATGATTATGAGATCATTTACAAAAAAGGCAAAGACAATGTGGTTGCGGATGCACTTTCTCGAAAATATGAAGATGAAGGGTCCCTTTTTTCTCTCTCCTTCATTGTACCAGATTGGCTCCAAGCCATTCACCAGGAATGGCTACATGATCCCAAAAGTTTGCATCTGATACAACAATTGCAGTCCAATTCTCCAGTTTCCCCAGGGTACTCTTGGCTCCATGATGAGCTTCGATACAAAGGCCGTTTGTATTTAAGTAAACAATCAAAACTTAAATCCATGGTACTTTCTGAGCTTCATGCTATGCCCACAACTGGGCATTCTGGGTTTACCAAAACCTATGATAGGGTCAAACGTTCATTTTTCTAGGATGGTATGAAACAATATGTTCGTAATTTTGTGGCTGAATGTGATGTGTGTCAATGCAACAAGGGTGAAATAGTCAAATCTCTTAGCACACTACAACCACTTCTGATTACACCTTCTATTTGGTGGGATATCTCTATGGATTTTATTGTAGGGTTACCTAAATCGGGCAATAAATCAGTCATCATGGTGGTAGTTGATCACCTTTCCAAGTATGCTCATTTCTGTGCTCTTCAATACCCATTTACAACATCCATTGTGGCTCAACTTTTCATGGATCGGGTCTTCAATCTTCATGGCATGCCACATTCTATTGTTTCTGATCGTGACCCAACTTTCACCAGCAATTTTAGGCAAAATCTATTGAATATACAAGGCACCCAATTGCATCTCAGCATAGTTTATCATCCCCAGACTGATGGTCAAACGGAAGTTGTCAACGAGTGTTTGGAAACTTATTTGAGGTGTTTTTCCTCATAAAAGAAAAATCAATGGGCTCAATGGTTACCACTAGTTGAATGGTGGTACAACACTTCATACCATATAACTACCCGCATGACTCTTTTTGAAGCGCTATATGGAAAAAATCCACCTTCAGTTCTCTCATATTTACCAGGTGTCGCGAAGGTCCAAGAAGTTGACCAAATGCTTACAGTTTGAGAGGATATTCTCTGTACCCTCAAAGAGAATTTGGTCATGGCCCAAAATCGCATGAAGCAACAACCAAATCAAGGTCTCTCTGAATGTCAATTTGTAGAAGGGGATCATGTGTTTCTTCGACTCCAACATTACAAGCAAAATTCCCTCAAGACTAACCATTGTCAGAAACTGGCGCCCAAATTTTATGGTCCTTATACCGTTCTCAAGAATGTAGGCCAGGTGGCTTATCAGTTAGCTTTTCCCATTCATTCTAAGATACATCATATTTTTCATGTTTCCTGCTTAAAGAAGGTGATTGGAACTAAGTGCCAAACTCAAACCAACCTTCCCGAGTTGGACGAAGAAGACTCTATTTAGCTACAGCCACAAGTAGTTTTGGACCAGCATGAGCATCGCCTGCATCAGTGAACCATCAAGGAAGTGTTATTCCAGTGGAACCATAAGATTGATTAATCTATATATTTAACTTATCTTTTCTATGAATTCTTAAATTGAAGTATTTTGTTTCTTTTGCAAGTAAATATGGTGAATATTTGTTGTCTTGCAGCGAGATATTTGTAGTATACCTAGGGAGATGATACGACGTACCTAAGGGAGGTATCCAATGGGAATGTGATTATGTATTGTTAGTGGAGGCCATTCAATGTAAGGTGGAATAAGTACACTATATTATTAAATAAGACCAGCTATGGTAGTTAGATATATTAATATGAACATAATAAATGTGAGAAGGCTTTCTAGAAGATTCCTTCTCTAGAATGTTCTTAGGAGATAGAGAGTGTTATATGAAGAAGTGTAAGCAATCTATTGGAGCATAGTGAAGAATATTGTAACAAACAAGTATTTCTTGAGGAGTGCATTCCTTTCATAAGGAATAATATATGGCATTACCCTACCTTAAGGGTTTTGATTATTTCTTGTGTTCAATATTTTAGTGAATGGTTTGGCTTATTTTTGTTGATATTAAGGGTTATTTATGGATTACATTTGAAGATCTATTCAAGTACTTAACAATTGGTATCATAGCTCTTTCCTTGGTCAAATAAGGGAATACAATTTTTTTTTTTTTTGCAAATTTTTTAAAAGAAAAAAAAGGCGGAGGTGCACTTCAAATTCAATTCTGAAATTTTCTGAGAAGAATTTTCCAAAACAAATTGGATATTTTAATTCCTCTCAGAAAAATACCCAATTTCAAAGAAAACATCGTCCAAATTTTTTTTCGGGAAGTAAAGCTATCAACATTTTAAATTTGACAGTTTTTTTAGGATTTTTTCGAAAAAAGCGGTGTGATTTACATAGTAATTTATAAACCCTAGCTTTTTGTTGAAGATTTATTCCAAGCAAAATGTACTTTATAGGGAACACTAATGGCCCTAGTATTCAAGACTATATAAAATTGATGAAGTCTGTACATCCATTATTTTGGAGCTTACATATACCTGATAATTTAAAGGATGATGTTAACATTTGGTGGGAATTGCTTAACTATAGCGAGATGATGACACTCTCCAATAAATAATTTGAAAAAATATTGTTAGATAGGTTGTATCATGTACAAAATAAGGATATAGAGAGAACCAAGGGTTTATTTTCATATGGAAACTCTATATTACAGGTTCATGGTTGTATTCACAAAGAAAATGTTATTGTTTCTATTAGTCCTAGTTGCCAACAAAAAATTATGAATGTTTAGTTGGTCAATAGATTGCAAGTTTTGACAAAGAATATTAAAAACACATAGGTTGATGATCCAGGTGGATATCGGTGGCCATCCACCTCTTCCAGCTGGATCACATACAACTTTCATGTTGGCAGTTACATTTTTTATCTTGGCAGTTTTTTTCTAACTTTTCAGGTTCTAAACTTTCAGGGTTGTTTTGAGGCTCTAAACAATGTTTTTTGGTCCCTCCACAATCACACTATAGGCCTTAGCCAAAGTGTGATAGAATAATGAGTAGTCATCGGATACACCTTTCCAATGAGATATCATGCACCTAAAACGAATATTGTATGAAAAAATTACAACCCCGAGAAGTTGATGTACCAACTTACCCCATCGGGGCCCACATGAGGATTGGTGCTTCATCTCCTAGGGTTAGGTTTTTGGATTTCTAGGGTTTTTTGTTTACTTCTTGATGCTAAAAATTCTTAGAGGCCTTGTTGTAATGTGCTCAGAATAATGCATGTAGCTGCCACATCTCTTCAGTAGATTTCTTATTTAATAGAAGTTAAGTTACACTTCATCTCTGTTATTGTTTTATATATATCCGTGTTAATGTTATTAATCCAGGTGGATATCGGTGGCCACCCACCTATTTCACAGGCTCGAAAATTTTTTTCCATCTTGGTAATTTTTCGGGTTCCAAACTTTCGGGGCTGTTTTGAGGCCCTAAACGACGTTTTTTGGGGATTTGTGGTCTAGGAAGTTTTCGAAGTCACTAGACTGGACTAGTTGAAAATCATTATTCTCGATTAGATATTTCCAACGGTATATCGAACGCCCAAAATGAATATCAAAAGTTATGCCCCCGGGAAGTTGACATATCAACTACCCCCATCGGGGCCCACACACCTTTTGGATTTTCATCTTCTAGGGGTTAGGGTTTTGGATTTTGCTTATGTTAAAAGTGAATTTGGAGCCTCATTGTAAGAATCATCTTATTGCGAAAGAGAGTAACCGTCACATCTCTTCTCAGAGATAAGATGCCACCAGTCTAGCGAGTATTTCACTCTGTATTTTTATAGTCTCTGTACATTTATTTCATTAACAGAAATCATGTATTATTGTACCTCTATGTTTATGGTTTCATCTTTGATACATTTATGTTATATTATTGGATATCCACGATATCTCTGTGCATTTATTTATTATATTTCCACTCTCATTTCGTGTTGAAAATAATCTGGATCAGTGGTATCAAAGTAGGCTACTCTTGATCATTTTTTTTTTAGTGCATGTCCCCAACGAGGTATGAGTATAGCAAGTTGGGTCTCAAGATTTTCTCTCTTGAAGACAATCTCTCTTGCATGCCCAAGAAACCCTCCATGGCGGAAGAAAATAAAAATGATGGAGCAAATGATCCTATCAATCGGTTACTTGAGAAAGCTCTCATGCGACAGAGGGACGAAATGATGGAGAATTTTTCCCACATCCTTCAATGTCTGCCGATAGAAAAAGACGCATATTCATCAAACATACACTTTGGAATCATGTCTCCTTTCAAGGTACAGGTTAATTTTGATATTCTCTTATTTGAAGGTCAGATAGATGCAGATGCCCTAGACAAATGGTTAAATCTGCTAGAAGGTTATTTATCTGCTCACAATTTTTCGGACAAAGAAAAGATCACCTTCGCACTGCTTAAAGTTCTCCCCCATGTCAAACATTGGTGGTAAACTTACTGGGAGCAAAGTTCCACAGAGGAGTCTGGAATATATGGGGCCAATCCCACTTGGGATTTTTTTGTGGATGCGGTAAAGAAACAGTATTACCATGTTGGAAAGTATGAGGACCAATTTATGAGATGGACCACACTACAACAAGAGAGGGGCCAAGCAGTTCCGAAGTTCACCAATAACTTCCATACCTTGTGCACCAAGCTGGGTATCAAGGAATTCAAACGACATTTGGTTATAAAATACTGCAGGGCTTTACACAGATACATCCAAACTGAAATGTATTTTCTGGACATCTCATCACTTGGTTATTCTTATCGATATGTTGTTAAAATCGAGAAAAATTTTAAGCACCATAAAAAAAGGGAGTTTGGATCTGCAAATCCACAACAACCAAAGTATGAGAAAGACGACCCTAACAAAAAACTTCTTGAAAACCAGTCTAAGACACATGAAAAGAAGGGTCACGAAAATATGAAGGACACCGAAAAATGGTGCCATTTCCACAAAATCCCTTGGCACAACACTGATGAATGTCGCTCAAAACAGTCATTGGTGTTCAATATCAAAGACAAGGAACCGAACCCTGATTCAGAATATGATTCTAAAAATACTAGTAAAAGACAAATCATCGACGTATACCCCACTGCTATTGTCGCAACCACAACAATTCAACCAGAAGAACCAACAGATCCTGAAGAGGGGGATCACCTTTTTCATTCACAAATGTGGGTGAAGGGGACCCCGCTACATTTTATTGTTGATAGCGGAAGACAAAAGAACCTCATTTTAGCAGAGGTTGTCAAACAGTTGGGATTATCGACAACACCACACACACAATCATACAACATCAGGTGTCTTCGCTAAGGATGAGATATTCATGTCAACCAGTAGTATCGATTGTCATATGGTGTCCAACCCTTAAAGGATGAGGTATTATGTGATGTTTCCCCACTGGATGTCTGTGATTTTCTCTTGGTCCAGCCATATATGTGGAAGTTCCATGTTATCTATGAGTCTTGACCCTATAGTGTCATTGTTACTATTGGGGGTCATCTCTACATGATACCAGAGGTAGTTCCAACTACTGTCCCACCTAAACAATGTCGTAAGGTAGTATCTCATACTACAAAATTCATCTTCTTCACAATCTGTTCAAAATGTGAACAAAAGGACACTGCATCCATTACAACCTCGCCCTAAGCACCTCTTATCTAAAAGAAGCAGGTCGATAAGGTTGCAACAAAGCACAAAGATTCCATCTGCACACAGTCATCTCAGGTAGCTCGACAGGTTGAACAAATTCAACCCCACCATCAACAGGTTCGTGACAACCTTCCACAAACCGAGCAACATGACGTCTCCAACAAGGCAAGCAACTCAGGAAGATTCAGATTCAACAAACACTTCCCCCTCTCCCCCGAGAAATCAATGAAATGGATGCCATTTCTTCCTAAGTATGGAGGATTGATCCAGGTGGACATCAGTGGCCACCCACCTATTCCACGGGCGCAAAAAACTGTTTTCCATCTTGGCAGTTTTTCGACAGTTTTTTGGGTTCCAAACTTCTGGGGTTGTTTTGAAGCCCTAAATGAAGTTTTTTGGGGATTTGGGGTCCAGGTGATTGCTAAATTCATTGGTCTGGACTAGTCTAAAATCTTTCTTCTCAGTTAGACCTTTCCAATGGTGTATCGAGCGCCCCAAACAGAGATCGTATGCAAAAGTTACACCCCCGGGAAGTTGACGTATCAATTACCCCCATCGGGGCCCACAAACCTTTTGTCTTTTCATCTTCTGGGGGTTAGGGTTTTGGATTTTTCTCATGTTTAAAAGGATTTTGGAGCCTCATTGTAAGAATCATATTCTTTTGAATGTGAGTAGTTGTCGCATCTCTTCTCAGAGATAAGATGCCTTCATTCTAGCGAGTCTTTCACTCTGTATTTTTACAGTCTCTGTACATTTATTTCATTAATAGAAATCATGTATAACTGGACCTCTGTGTTTATGGTTTCATATTTCATACATTTATGTTATGTTATTGGATATCCGCGATATCTCTATGCATTTCTTTATTATATCTCTGCTCTCATTTCGTGCCGAAAATAATCTAGATCAGTGGTATCAGAGTAGACTACTCTTGATCGGTTTTTTTTCAGTGCATGTCCTCGACAAGATCTGAGTATAGAAAGTTGGGTCTCGAGCTTGTCTCTCTTGAAGACAATCGCTCTCACATGCCCAAGAAACCCTCCATGGAGGAATAAAATAAAAACAATGAAGTAGGCGATCATATCAATCTATTGCTTGAGCAAGCTCTCATGCGACAGAGGGGAAAAATTATGATGGAGAATTTCCCCACATCCTTCAACTCCTGTCGATAGCAACATACACATATTCATCAAACAACCACTTTGTAATCTCCTCTCCTTTCAAGGTACAGGTTAATTTTGATATTCCCATATTTGAAGGTCAGATAGATGCGGATGCCCTAGACAAATGGTTAAATATGATAGAAGGTTATTTCTCTATTCACAATTTTTCTGACAGAGAAAAGATCACCTTCACACTCCTTAAATCTCTCCCCCATGTCAAACATTGGTGGGAAAATTACTGGGAGAAAATTTCCACAGAGGAGTCTAGAATATATGGGGTCAGGCCCACTTGATATTTTTTTGTGGATGTGGTAAAGGAACAGTATTACCCTATTGGAAACTATGAGGACCAATACATGAGATGGACCACACTATGAAAAGAGAGGGGACAAGGAGTTTCAAATTTCACCAATACCTTCCATACCTTTCACACCAAGCTAGGTATCAAGGACTCCGAACGACATTTGGTTCTAAAATACTGTGGGGATTTACATAGATACATCCAAAATGAAATGGATTTTCTAGACATCTCATCACTCGATTCTTCTTATCGATATGCTGTTAAAATCAAGCAGAATTTTAAGCACCAGAACAAATAGGAGTTTGGATCTGCAAATCCTCAACAACCAAAGTATGAGAAAGATGGCCCTAATAAATAGTTTCCTGAAAACCAGTCTAAGCCACGGGAAAATAAGGGTCACGTAAAGACGAAGAAAGTTGGGTCTCAAGCTTGTATCTCTTGAATACAATCGCTCTCACATGCCCAAGAAACCCTCCATGGAGGAAGAAAAGAAAAACAACGGACCAGGTGATCATATCAATCTGTTGCTTGAGCAAGCTCTCATGCAACAGAGGGATGAAATTATGATAGAGAATTTTTCCCACATCCTTCGACGCCTGTCGATAGCAACATACACATCTTCATCAACCAACCACTTTGGAATCACCTCTCCTTTCAAGGTATAGGTTAATTTTGATATTCCCATATTTGAAGGTCAGATAGATGCGAATGCCCTAGGCAAATGATTAAATATGCTAGAAGTTTATTTCTCTTTTCACAATTTTTTCGACAGAGAAAATATCACCTTCACACTCCTTAAATCTCTCCTCCATATCAAAAATTGTTGGGAAACTTACTGGGAGAAAAGTTCCACAGAGGAGTCTGGAATATATGGGGTCGATCCCACTTGGCATTTTTTTGTGGATGCAATAAAGGAACAGTATTACCCTATTGGAAACTATGAGGACCAATACACAAGATGGACCAAATTATGAAAAGAGAGGGGCTAAGGAGTTTTGGAGTTAACCAATACCTTCCATACCTTGTGCACCAAGCTAGGTATCAAGGACTCCGAATGACATTTGGTTCTAAAATACTGCGGGGCTTTACATAGATACATCCAAACTGAAATGGATTTTTTGGACATCTCATCACTCGGTTCTGCTTATCGATATGATGTTAAAATCGAGCAAAATTTTAAGCACCAGAACAAACAAGAGTTCGGATCTGCAATCCTCAACAACCAAAGTATGAGAAAGATGACCCTAATAAACAACTTCGTGAAAACTAGTCTAAGCCACAGAAAAATAAGGGTCACATAAAGACGAAGAAGGACACCAGAAAATGGTGCGATTTACACAAAATACCTTGGCACAACACTGATGAATGTCACTTAAAACAGTCATTGGTGGTCGAGATCAAAGACAAGGAGCCGAACCCAGATTCAGAATCTGATTCTAAAAATACTGGTAAAAGATAGATCATCGACGCAGACCCCACTGCTATTGTCATGACCACAACAATTCATCCAGAAGAACCAACAAATCCTGAAGAGGGGGAGTGAATTTTTCATTCATAGATGTGGGTGAAGGGGACCCACTACATTTTATTGTTGATAGAGGAAGCCAGAAGAACCTCATTTTAGCAGAGGTCGTCAAACAATTGGGATCGTCGACAACACCACACCTACAACCATACAACATTGGTTGGCTTCGCCAGGGACTAGATCTTCATGTTAGCCAATAGTTTCAATATCCATATGGAATCCAACCCTTCAAGGATGAGGTATTATGTGATGTTTCCCCACTGGATGTTTGTGATGTTCTCTTGGGCCATCAATATATGTGGAAGCGCCATGCTATCTATGAGTCTCGACCCCGTAGTGTCATTGTTACTCTGGGGGGTCATCTCTACAGGATACCAGAGGTAGTTCCAACTACTGTCCCACCTAAACAATTCCGCAAGGTAGTATCTCATACTACAAAATTCATCTTTTTCACATTCTATTCAAAAGGTGAACAGAAGGACACTACAACCTTTATAGCCTCGCCCTAAGCACCTCCTATCTAACAGAAGGAGGTCGACAAGGTTGTATCAAAGCACAAATATTCCTTCTGGAAATAATCATCTCAGCTATCCCGACTGGTTGAATAGATTCAACCCTGCCAACAACAGGTTTGTGACAACCTTCCACAAATCGAGTAGCGCGACGTCCCCAGTAAGGCAAGCAACTCACCAAGATTCAGATTCAACAAACACTTCCCACTCTCCCCCGGGAACTCAACGAAATGGATACCATTTATTCCTAAGTAGGGAGGATTGATACAGGTGGATATCAGTGGCCACCCACCTATTCCATGGGCTCAAAAAACAATTTTCCATCTTGGCAATTTTTCAACAGTTTTTCGGGTTCCAAACTTCCTGGGTCGTTTTGAGGCCCTAAATGATGTTTTTTGGGGATTTGGGGTCCAAGAGAATACCAATGGCACTAGCCTAGACCAGTCAAAAATCGTTCTTCTCGTTTAGACCTTTCCAACGGTGTATCGAGTGCCCCAAACAGAGATTGTATGCAAACATTATGCCCCTGGGAAGTTGACGTATCAACTACCCCCATTGGGGCCCACAAACCTTTTGGATTTTCATCTTCCGGGGGTTAGGGTTTTGGATTTTTCTTATGTTAAAAATTCCTTTGGATCCTCATTGTAAGAATCATATTCTTTCGAATGCAAGTAGCCGTCACATCTCTTCTCATAGATAAGTTGTCACCATTCCAGCGAGTCTTTCACTATGCATTTTTACAGTCTCTTTAAATTCCTTTCATTAATAGAAATCATGTATTACTGTACCTCTGTGTTTATGGTTGAATATCTGATACATTTATGTTATATTATTGGATATCCGCAATATCTCTGTGCATTTCTTTATTATATCTCCTCTCTCATTTCGTGCCGAAAATAATTCGAATCAGTTATAGATCCGTGTTTCATTTTCTTTCACTCATAAATCCAGATCAGTGGTATCAAAGTGGTATTTTCTTCATTTTTTTCTCTATGCATGTACCCAACAAGGTTAGGGTAGAAAAAATTTGGACTCGAACCAGTTGATTCTTTACAATATCGTCCTCACCGAACCCAGCGATCATCAATGGGAACATAAAAGAGAGACAATGGGGCATGAGATCCCTTTAAATTGTTGCTTGAGGAAGCCCTCTAGCGACAAAGGAACGAGATACTGGATAAATTTGTGTGAATCCTTCGATGACTACCAACATGCAACACATATACCTCAAGCGAAGGTGGCACCCCATTCAAGGTACAAATCAATTTTGATATTCCTATATTTGAAGGTCAAATAGATGAAGATGTTGTAAAAAAATGGTTAAACCCTCTAGAAGGGTATTTTTCTATCCACAAATTTTTCGATAGAGAAAATATTACATTTGCGCTCCTCAAGACCATCCCCCATGTCAAATATTGGTGGGAGACTTTATGTGAGTAAAAGGAAATAGAGGGATCTACATTATTTGTAGTTGCACCCACTTGGGGTTTCTTCAGGGATGTTATTAAGGAACAATACTACCATGTTGGAAGTTATGATGACTTATATACAAGATGGACCACACTGCAGAAGGAAAGGGAGAAAACAGTGCCATAGTTGACCAATGTATTCCATACCTTGGACACTAAGCTAGGTATCAAAGACTCTGAGTGAAATCTAGTGCTCAAGTACTACAAAAGTCTACATAGAAACATCCGAACATAAATGGATTTTCTAGACATTTCTTCCTTGGACACGACCTATAGATATTTTTTCAAAATTGAGTAGAATCTTAAACAAAATACGTGACAGTTTGGGTCTGTAAAACCCTCATAGTAGAAGTAGGGAAAAGGCGGCCCCAATCTGCAGAAAAAAAAGGTAGAGAAAGGATGGAAAACCTTAAGAAAATCAGTCCAAACCACAAATAAAGAAGGACAATGGGAAGATAAAGAAAGACATTGGGAAATGGTGCGAGTTCCATAATATCCCCTGTGATAACATTGCTAATGTCGCTCAAAGAAGTCATTAGTGGCTGAGGTGAAATCCTCTCAATTAGATGCAAGCTCCAAATTTGAGTTAGAACTAGAAAAGGGGAGACATGTCATTGATGCAAAGTCCAATGCCACCGTTTCTACCACCACCATGGTCCAACCCGACGAACCTAATGAACCAGAGGAAGGTGAGCACCTATTTCATTCAAAGATACAGGTTAATGGTACTTCGTTGCATTTCATCATTGATAGTAGTATCCAGAAGAACCTTATCTCAACAAAGGTCGTCAAGCAGTTGACTCTATTGACATCACCACACCCACAATCGTACACCATCGGATGGCTCCGCCAAGGGAGCGATATTTGCGTCAACCAATAATCTCGCCTGGCCTATGACACCAAGCCCTTTAAAGATGAGTTACTGTGTGATTTCTCCCCCCTTGAAGATTGTGATGTTCTTTTGGGACAACCTTATTTATGGAATCATCATGTTGTATATGAGTCTAGGCATCGTAGTGTTATTATTACTTTGGACTAGAAATTATATAGGATACTATAGGTATTCCCATCTACTACCATTTCATTAATATCTTCCAACCAATGTGGGAAGGCTATCTCTCAGATCGTGAAGTTTGTCTTAATTTTTGATCACACTCAAAGTGACTGGAAGGTTGCAACCACATCCATGGCCTCCACAACAGGTCTCTCCACGCAGTAGAATAAAGTGGATAAGGTCGTGGAGGAATGCCAATACATATTATCCTCAACTACATGGGTACCTTTGCACTGTCAGGTCAAGCACTCAATCGATCTGACCCCCAATGCACTGCTAACCAATGTGATAGTCTATCGCCACTCTTTGTCAGAAAGTGAGGAAATCAAACACCATATCCAAGTGTTGCATGAAAAGGGGCACATATTCCTAATCTCATCACCTTGTGGAAGCCCAATTGTGCTTATGTAGAAGAAATATGGGTCCTGGTGACTCTGCATTGATTACCAGACCCTAAATAAAATCACAGTTAGGAACAGGTACCCAATTCCCTGAATTGACGATCTCCTTGACTAACTCGATGGGGCCAAATACTTAGTAAGATTGATCTGAATTCCAACTACCACTAGGTCCCAATAGAGCATACCAATGTATGGAAGACTTCCTTCAAGTCCAAAGAAGGTATTTTTGAATGGTTGGTCATGCCCTTTGGCTTGAAAAATTCCCCAATGGCTTTCATGAGGATGATGGAGGATATCTTGCATCCTTTCACCAATTATTTTGTGGTGGTGTATTTGTATGGCATCCTCATCTTCAACAAGAATTTGGCAAAATACTTGCAACACATTCAACAGGTTTTGCACACTCTGCGAGAACACAAGCTATATGACAATTTAGAAAAATGATCCTCCGTTGTGAACATGGTCGAGTACCTAGGCTACATTTTTCATGAGAATGGGGTGCATGTTGATCCAACCAAGATCCAGTTCATTCGTGAGAGGCCAGCCTCGACCACACTCACTGAGCTTTGGAACTTCTCAGGCCTTGTCAATTTCTATCGCAGGTTCATGTTGGGATTCTCCCACATTGCATGGGACCTTAGCCAAGTGACCAAGGGTGGAGGCAAGGAAAACTTTGTGTGGGTCCAGTTGCAATAGAAAGTGTTCGATGATTTGAAGCAATGATTGTGCTCAGCCCTAGTGCTCTCATTACCCAATTTTCAACAACCTTTTGAGATTGAGCCATATGCTTTAGACTATGTTATGGGAGCAATTCTCACTCAGAATGGACATCCAATGGTATATCATAGTGATATGCTATCAGATATTTTTCGTAAGTACCCCACGTATGACAAATAAATGCATTTCATTGCACAAACTTCCTGCTAGTGGAGGCATTACATTCATAAAGGAGACAATCATCCACACTGATCATAAGCCTATGCAGTTCATGTAGACACAAGGAAAATTGTAGAATGACCTCCATCAGAAGTGTTGCACATACTTGCAGTCATTCCATATCAACATCAAGTATAAGACAAGGAGAACCAACCACATCGCTGACTGCCTCAACCAACCTCCAGTTTCCACACTAAGCACAGTGATACACTCATGTGGACATGAGACCTCCGGATGGCCCCAAGTCTATGAGAAAAATCATGACTTCACCACTACCTACCAAATGCTGGGCACAAACACAACTGTCATTGATTTTCATCTGCAGGATCAGTTGTTTTTCCATCCGGGGCATCTCTGTGTTCCATAAAGTGAGCGAGAGAAGATTATTTGGGAAGATCACTATAATCAGGTGGAAGGACACTTCAGTGTAGAGAATACCATGTAAGTGTTACAACAACATTTCTATTGGCCGAAACTCCAACATGTTTTCAACAAGTATATCAGGTCTTGCATGGCCTACGCCATTTCCAAACTAACCATTAAGGAACAATGCATGTACACCCCTCTTCCTACTCCTAACAGGCCTTGGGAATCCATATCGATGGACTACATGTCGAGCCTTCCTTCAACCAAGCAGGGAAATGACTTTGTTTTTGTGGTTGTTGATTGATTTTCCAAGATGAAAGTTCTGGTCATATGCAAGAAGAGCATCATAGCAGAGGCCATTTTCAATATCTTCTTTGGGTACATTTTGGGATACCACAAACCATCATTTGAGATCGGAATAACCAGATTCTTAGCACATTATGGTCGAGCCTTTGGTCATGGATGGGCACCAAGCTCACCAAATCCAAAACCTTCCAGCCCCAAACGAATGGCCAAATCGAGGTTTTCAACATGATGATTGTGCATATTTTTCTCATGTACAATTCCAAGCATTTGCACACATGGGATGAGAGTCTTCCCTATGTTCAACACAATTACAACAAAGCCATACATAACTCAACTGAACACACCCCCTTTCAGGTGGGGTTGGGATTTCAACCATTGGGTTCCATGAATGTTGCACTACCCCTTGCACCTACACAGGAAAAATGATCCCATGTGTAAACTGAAGTCGACAAAGCCACCCGATTCATTGAGCGAATCCAACACATCCGCTAATATGTTCATGATATTTCGTAGAAGTCTAATGCCAAGTACAAGAAATGCCATGATCAACACCAGGTACCACACAAGTTTCAGGTGGGAGATAAGGTTTGGTTTCACTTATGGAAAGAACACCTTACAGGATCCCATTAGAAGCTTCATCCACTCTACTATGGACCTTACACCATCACCAACGGTGTGGGTTAAAATTCTCTTGAGCTCAATATTCCCCACTTCCTTGGATTGCACCTAGTGTTTATTGTAGAACTGTTGGTCATGGTGTTATGGTGTTGGCATTGATATCAAAGAGGTCCAAAATGATCAATGTTGGACATGGTATTATGGTATTGTCATTATCAATAATATCAATATGTCTATGAGATAATAAATCTCAAGAGAGATAACGTAGTAGGTTGTGTAGAAGACATAGCACGAGGAACATAGGAGTTCCTCATATTACCAGGTCATATCTAAGGTGGATCAATTCAGAAAAATCTCAGGAGATAAGGTGCGATTGAGTGAAGAGGAAACATAGTTCTCCAATTAATAAAATCCACACAAAGGATTGTGGAGTAATCATGACCGTTCCTTTTTGAATTTCAAGAGTAATCACAACCATTGAATTGATGAGGAATCATGTTCGTTGATGTAGTTTTCAGGACAATTTAGGACCATTAGATTGAGAGGAAGTCAGAGGTTAGGAAGGATTAAATCTCAACCGTCATATATGGAGTAATATAATTATGGATAGTTGGATCAATCCAAAATCATATATTGAGAGAGATTAAATAAAATCCATCAGATTTCGTGGAGGAAATTCAAGTGATCTCTCAATTGTTGGATCAAGCAACAGATAAAGAAATTTGACACTTCACCACTTCGCCACTTCGATGAACATTGGAGACAAAGAAGAGGCACAAACTTGCGAAGTCACAAAATCCCTCCAGTCGTTAGATCAAGGAGGGACTTTGGGTGAGTTCTCGACCATACGATCGAGTTTAGTGGAAGGACAAGGTAAGCCAAAATATCCTGGAGTCTTGGAGTAAGCAAAATCATGAAGATCGTCAATCCCGAGAGAAGCAATGGGACCCGTTAGATCATTTGGAATGGAAATATTGGAACGTCAGATCGCACTAAAGGAAAAAAGGTGGTCAACTATGACATTGACCTACTCCGGTGATAAGAAGTTCAAATGAACCAAGAAATCATGAACTCTAGATTTATGGAGTAAACAGAGGCTATCAGATCAAACAATTGAAGATATATGATGGTAGATATGTTCAACACTTAAAAAAAAAATGGAGGAATATAAGAAGAATCCCGAAGTCATGAAATAACACCAACTGTCAATCAAGAAGGAGCTTCGGGTGAGTTCTCAACCATTAGATCAAGCATGCGTATGATCCGGATTATTTTCGACACGAAATGAGATCGGAGATATAATAAAGAAATGCACAGAGATATCACAGATATTCAATAATATAAAAAAAATGTATCAGAGATGCAACCATAAACACAGATATACAGTAATACATGATTTCTATTAATGAAAGAAATGTACAGAGACTATAAAAATATAGACTGAAAGGCTCGCTAGAATGGTGGAAGCTTATCTCTGAGAAGAGATGTGATGGCTACTCACATTCGCAAGAAGATGATTACAATGAGCCTCTGAAGACCTTTTTACAATAAACAGGAATGCCAAAAACCATAGAAATCCAAAAACCTAACCCTAGGAGATGAAGCGCCAAAAGTCACGTGAGCCTTGTTTGGGTAAGTTAGTACATCAACTTCCTGGGGTCGTAACTTTTGCATACGATCTCCATTTTAGGCGTATGATAGCTCGTTGGAAAGGTATCATCGAAAATATTCATTTTTGGGGTTCAATCATGCATTCAACAATCATTGAGAACCTCGATCATGAAAAACCTTCATTTAGGCCCTCAAAATGGCCCCGGAAGTTAAAACCTGCTAAAAATAGTAAATTGCCAAAATTGCTAGAAAACTGTTTTGAGCCAGTCGAAAAAGGTGGGTGGCCACTGATATCCACCTGGATCAGCGTATGACTTCAGTGCTTTGACACTTTGGTAATTCGGGAGTATTAGATCGAAGTCTCAAAAGTGTCATATTCTCGAAGTAACGACAATCGTCAGATCAATAAGGAACTTCAGATGAATCTACAACCATTAGATCCAAGAGGAAGACATGTGACACATCAATAGTCCCACGTTAGTAGGACCATATCAACAATATATGACACATGGCCCAATTAAATAATGACAAATGTCAAGGTCGATGTGGCACATAAGGACTGTAAAATTCACAAATCAGGGTGACACATGGCACACACATTAAGGGTCCATGTCGTCATAGGTTACTTAAACATGCCACATCACTCCTATATTACTACCTCAGGGGATGTCCAGCTTAAATACCCGAAGCACCGAAGGCCGAAGTCACGAATTAATGTTTGGTCATTGATCTAAGATCCTCCGAAATATTTCTTGACCATCCGATCAAGTACAATGGAAGGATAGAGTAATTGTGAATCACAAAGTAATGCTAATCATTGATCTACTTTGAGAGCATTCTCGACCGTTGATCAAGTATAGTGGAAGGATAGTGTAAGCGAAGGTGTTAACCAACAGCAAGCGGTCATCGCCTTTCTATGAATTATTCAGTAGGTAAACCTCCAGAGGAATTGCTCTACTCCAGAGTCCTGGAGCCACGAATAGCCAAAGTCCCATAGTGAATAAGAACCATTCATCTCAACTCCTGATTAAGTCTTGATCATCAATTTTGTTTTAATCCTTTGGATAAACCAGGATTGTACATCCAACGAAAGATTAAATATTGACCGTTTTCTCTAATAGTGAATACACTATAGACACTTCGGCGCAATTTACTTTGGGAGGGTTGAAATATTGCAAAGGTCGGAAGTCCTAAAGGAAGAAGTACCAGAGAACATGGTTCCATCACTGGTCACATGATAAGGTAAAATAAGATAAAGGGGATAGAAGTATATAATCCCTCAGACGTTTGAATATGGTCCCATGTAGAAGAATAGGGGGCGAAAGAAGAAAAGAACTAAACATAACAACATTTGAAATGGATAAGCTCATGGTTTTGAGCCCACGATCAAAAGGGGAAGTGTATTGAAGGAAATGCCTCATACAAGAATTCATCTTTTTTAAACAACTTAAGGTCTATAGAGTAACTCAACAAAGATTGACACCAAATGATTTCATTGGTGCTTCATGATTATTTACACATGAAGGGATAAATAAACTAACAAAACATTTAAAGTCTTATTAAGTTAAAATAAACTATTTATTGTTAATTTAAATGAATAGGTGGAAAGGTTTGAACCAAGAGACACAATGCTTCAAATCACACACTGGTTGGGAGACTATAAAAGAAAGAAAGAACGGTGAAGAAGAAAGTGTCTCTGTAGTCTAGATCAGAAGATAAAAAGAAGAAGTAGAGTCCAAGAAGGGAAGATGAAGATAATTATGCAGTGAGGGTGGAAGGGAGGATGAAGGAAGAATTCATATCCTTTACTAAGAAAAGTGTGAAAATAAACGAGTTGGTGCTTCCTATGGTTGGTTTCCTAAAATAAGGGAGTTGGTTCTTCCTAGGGTTGGTGCCCCAAAACGAGGGAGTTGGTGCTTCCTAGGGTTGGTGTTTCCTAGTGTTGGTTCCATAAAACAAGGGTGTTGGTGCTTCCTAGGGTTGGTTCCCTGAAAAAGGGGATTTGTGTCTCCAAGAGTGGGTGCTCTAAAGAGGATTAGTGTCCTTCACAATCACATATTATTCTTTATAAACTTTTTAATTATTTATAAGTATACTTATATAATTGATTTTTAAAGACAATTCCATTGTTTATCTATTGTGATGATTAATATAATAACAAAGTAATTACTAATTGTTTAAAAAGGTAATATTTATTCACCCCCCCTCTCAGTATTTCCAACAATTGGTATCAGAGCTAGTGCCTTTAACACAGTCTAATAACTGGAAGGTATATCCTGAAAGAAATGGATCAAAAAGAGGGAATGTATTCCAACAAAGAACCATTGTTTAAATGAGATGATTATGCTCTCTGGAAAATAAGAATGAAAAGATACCTTATGGATCTTGGTTTTGATGTTTGGAAATCTGTAGAAAATGGGTACACTACACCAACTACTCCACCCGTGGATACTATAGTAAAGAAGATTTGCAATGACAACTCAAGAGAATTCAATGCCATTTTGGGAGGATTAAAAAATCCTATATTTGTGAAGGTAATGCATTGTATGTCATCTAAGGAGATCTGGGACAAACTGGATATTATATATGAAGGAGACAACAAAGTCAAGGAAGCCAAACTACAAATCTACAAAGCTCAGTTTGAAAATTTGAATATGAAAGAAGAAGGTAACATTGTTGAATATGTTCATAGAGTAGATGAGGTAGTTAACTCAATCAGAGAAGTAGAAGAAGAAATTATAGACAAACCCATTGTACAAAATATATTAAGATGATTACCTATGAGGTATGATGCCAAGATTTTTTCAATTGAAGATAGACCAGACCTTGAAAAACTCACAGTAGATGAGATCCATGGAAATATTACAATGTATGAGATGATTACAGGACAAGAAAACCCATCAAAAGGACAAACAACCTTTAAGGATTCTAAAACAAATAAGAATCAGGAGCATATGTCTAATGAATATCAGCTAGACATATCAGATGTAGAAGAGACCAACTTTATAAAGAAAATCCAGAAAGGATTTGGAAAATATAAAGGAAAGTTACTTTTCAAATGTTTCAACTATGACATAATCAGACACTTTGCTAACAAATGTCCCTATCCCAAGAAAGAGGAAAGTGATGGTGAAATAACTTTCAAATATCAGAAGAAGAGAAAAACCAAAGATAAAAGGAATTTCTACAACAAGACGAAAACTTTCTTTAACCAAGAAGACAATAGCGCATCTGAAGAAAGTGAAGAAGAGGAGCTAGAGATTCTATTTATGGGAATGAAATGTCAAGATGATAATCATTCAGAATATGAAGAAGAAGTGAACCTTGAGGAACAATTTATCTGTGTAATTGAAGAACTAAGAAAATCTAAAAAGAAAAACAAGTTACTAAGGGAACAACTTCTAAAGTTTGAAGAAGTTATAAAATCAAGATAAAATGAGGTTTCAAAAATCATTAGTGATTCAGAACAGTTAATTATTGAGTTAAAAACCCAACTCCAAGAAACCAAAATAAAAGAATAAATCTTGAATAAGGAACTCAATGAAAAACAAGAAACATGTAAGATATTGGAAGATGAAATAATTCAACTAAAAGGGAAACTAGAAAAAGAACACATTCAACCTAAGTTTGAAAACAACTCAAAAATATTGAACACCATTCTTAGCAGTCAGAGATCATCAAATGATAAGATAGGGTTGGGATATGATCCCTATACAAAACAGAAGAATGACAAACAACCAATCAACTATGCAGATGCTCTTAAGAGCTCCATAAGAAGAGACACAAATAAGGAAAGAACAATACCATTGAATACTGTCCCAATTAAGCATAAATCTGCACTCCCTACTAAAGAAAAAGATGACAAAAATAATAGAATCATCAAAAGGAATCCCTCTAACATAAATGAATATATTTTCCTTGGATATTGTTATTCTTGGAATAATTTTGGACTTAAATTAGTACATTTTAAAGATTATAGAAAGTACAATCCAACAAATGTTCAAAGATATGCAAACAATAGGAATAATGAAGAAAGAAGAAATTATAACTCATTCTCACCCTTACAAAACTTCAATATGGAATGCCAAAAATGAAACAATTATGGTCATAAGGCCAGTGAATGTAGATTGCCAAAGTATTCTATGAAGGAAAGTGTCTCCAACATTAAGGAAAATTATAAGAAGATATGGAGAAGAAAATCTATAGTACAAAGAAAGAAAAATGATGAAGATATTGCACCTGAAATTAATAAAATTGACAATAGGAGAATGATGGGTGAAGTGTCTGATAAGTTATATGGAAATCAAAGTTATGCACATAAAGTGGATCAAGATGAAGAAAAGAAAACTCCTAAAGAAAAATGTGACACAATTACAAAACTTGATAATGTCCTGTAAATAAATTATCCATTACCCAACAAATGGAAAATGCAAAAAGGAAATTCTCAAGAAAAGGATAAAAAAGATTTTGTTGCACAAAATAGTGATGAAAATGATGAATATTCAATAGCATATCAATCAGAATAATTGAGCGATGATGATATTCGAAGTCTTCCAACACTATTTTGATGATCTACTAAATCTCCTTCTCAACAAAAATACAAACAAAAGAAAGGAAGGAGGAATTAAGAAAGAAATTAAAGATTGTTCCTATTGATAACACTGTGAGTATTGAAGACCAAAAAAAAGAAGAGGCTCTTGGGTTACAAATGTCTTCATC
Source organism: Picea engelmannii (assembly GCA_009831015.1). Taxonomy (NCBI): domain Eukaryota; kingdom Viridiplantae; phylum Streptophyta; class Pinopsida; order Pinales; family Pinaceae; genus Picea; species Picea engelmannii. The sequence continues at coordinate 378,433 of ML784805.1, forward strand.
TGCTAAGGAACAATGTTGGTTATGTATTCTCTCAATGAAGTTATATGAATGGTTTCTTAGGTAGATCTGTCATGGTACATGGATGGTACATATGTGAGCTCAATTTTATGATAGAGGCATATCATGTGTGATATGACACTTGTTTAATTCCCTTGTTGATGATCCTGATATATCCTTGGTTCACTTTTGACACATATTCTTGACATATCTTTTTCTTCATGGTTGATGCATGAGATAGTATGTATGATTGAAATACAATTGATGTATGGTATGGCATGAGTTTATATGGTTGATGCATGGATAGGTCCAATGATATTTATAGGAAGATAAGATCCTTCTGGAGCAGTTGATCTATGTTCCAGTTGAGCACTAGTATTTTAAACATAAGAAAATTATAGTGGTAGCATATTTTTCATCTTCCAGAGAAGACAGGGGGAGTTATTCTTCTTCCCATGATTGGTTGCAACAACATGATTCCATGAGGAGAGATGATTGGAAGCCATGCCACTAGCATCGCCTCAGAGTGAAATCCCTTGTCCAAAGGGGAAGAGATTCATAGATAGGGTAGGAATCACCTCAGGGGGAGTGTCAGCCTAAAAGGAACAAGGAAACATCCATTTTTTTCATTGTTGTAAAAGGGGGAGAATGATTAGTAAAATCTAGTTAAGATTGAAAAAGGGGTTTTACTGTGTTGCCATCAATGCCAAAGGGGGGTAATGTTGGACACGGTGTTATGGTGTTGGAATTTATGTCAAAGAGGGTCAAAATTATAAATGTTGGGCATGGTATTATGGTTTTGTCATTATCAAGAAGATAAATATGCATGTGAGATACTAAAGCTCAGGAGAGATAACGTAGTAGGTTGCGCAAAAGACATAGGACGAGGAAGAGAGGAGTCCCTCATATTACCAGATCATCTATAAGGTGGATCAATGCATAAAAATATCAATCCAAAAGGCACGATTGAGTGAAGTGGAAACAAAGTTCTGCAATTAAGGAAATCCACACAAAGGATTCTGTAGTAATCCTGATCGTTCCCTTTTTAATTTCAGGAGTAATCACAACCATTGAATTGAGGAGGAATCTTGTCCATTGATGTAGTTTTCTGGACAATTCAAGACTGTTATATCGAGGGGAATTCATAGGTTGGGAAGGATTAAATCTCAACCGTCAGATCTGGAGAAGTAGCATAATGGACAGTTGGATCAAGCCAGAATCATATATCGAGAGAGATTAAATAAGAGCCATCAGATTTCATGGAGGAAATTCAAGTGATCTCTCAACCATTGGATCAAGCAATAGATAAAGAACTTGGACACTTCACCACTTTGCCACTTCAACGAACATTGGAGACAAATAAGAGGCATGAACTCGTGAAGTCATGAAATCCCTCCAACCATTAGATCAAGGAGGGACTTCGGGTGAATTATCGACCATCCAATCAATTTTAGTGGAAGTACATGGTAAGACACAATATGTCAGAGTCCCAGAGTAAACAAAATCATGCAAACCATAAATTCCTATGGAAGCAATGTGAACCGTTAGATCAATATTTGATCTAGAATTAAGTGTTGACTGTGGATCTGGAATGAAAATATTGGAACTTCAGATCACACTAAAGGAAAGAAGGTGGTAAACTCTGACATTGACCTAGTATGGCAAAAATCATTTTAGATGAACCAAGAAATCCCAAACTCCAGAGTTTCGAAGTAAACATAGGCTATCAAATCAAATAGTTGAAGATCTATGGTGGTAGATATATTCAACGCTTCAAGGATAAATGGAGGAATATAGGAAGAATCTCGAAGTCATGAAATAAAAACAACCATATATCAATAAGGATCTTTGGGTGAGTTCTTAATTGTTAGATCATGCATGGGAAGGACTTCGGTGCTTTGACAATTTGGAAATTCAGGATTATTAGATTGAAGTCTCAAAAGTGTCATATTCCCGAAGCAACGAAAACTGTGAGATCAATAAGGAACTTCAGATGAATCTATGACGATTAGGTCTAGGAGGAATACATGTGACACATCAGTAGGCCCACATCAGCAAGACCATGTCAGTAATAGATGACACATGACCCAATCAAATGATGACAAGTGTCAAGGTTGATGTGGAACATAAGGACTACAAAAGTCACAAATGAGGGTGAAACGTGGAACACACATTAAGGGTCCATGTCATCCTAGGCAATGTCAGCATGCCATGTCACTTTGGGGTTACTGCCTCCGGGGATGTCCAACTTATCCTACTAGCGAAAATTCCCGAAGCAGCGAAGGCCGACGTCATGAAATAATGTTTGGTCATTGATATAAGATCCTCCATAATATTTATGGACCATCCAATCAAGTACAATGGAAGGATAGAGTAAGCATGAATCACGAAGTAACACTAATCATTGATCTACTTCGAAAGTCTCTCGACCATTGATCAAACATAGTGGAAGGATAATGTAAGAAGAGGTGTTAACCAACAACAATCGGTCACCTCCATTCTATGACTTATTCAGTAGGTAAACCTCCAGAGGAATTTTTCTACTCCAGAGTCCCGGAGCCACGAATAGCCGAAGTTTTGTAGTGAACGAGAATCGTTCATCTGAACTCTTGATTAAGTCGTGATCGTTGATTTTTTTTGAATCCTATGGATAAGACAAGATTTTCCATCCAACGGAAGATTCAATATTGATCGTCTAATCTAATAGTGAATACAATATACCTACTTCGGTGAAATTTAATTCGGGAGGGTTGAAAGACTGCAAAGGTTAGAAGTCTCAAAGGGCGAAGTATCGAAGAAATTGGTTCCAACACTAGTCATGTGATAAGGTAAAATAAGATAAAGGGGATATAAGTAAATAATCCCTCGTACGTTTGAATATAGTCCCATGTAGAAGAATAGGGGGCGGAAGAAGAAAAACACTAAACAAAACGACGTTTGAAATGTATAAGCATGTGATTTTGAGCCCACGGTCACAAGGGAAAGTGGATTGAAGGAAGCGCCTCATACAAGAATTCATATTTTGTAAACAACTTAATACTTGTAGAGTAACTCGACAAATATTGACACCAAATGAGTTCATTTCTACTTCAAAATTATTCATGCATGAAGGGATAAATAAACTAACAAAATATTTGAAGTCTTCTTAATTTAAAATCAATTGTTTATTGTTAATTTAAATGAAGAGGTGCAAAGGTTCGAGCAAAGAGACACAATGCTTCAAATCACACAGCAATTGGGAGACTATATAAGAAAGAAATAATGGTGAAGAAGAAAGTGTCTCTGCAGTCCAGATCAAAAAATAAAAAGCAGAAGCAGAGTCCAAGAAGGATAGCTAAATATAATTATGCAGTGAGGGTGGAAGGGAGGAGCAAGGATGGATTCATATCCTTTACTAAGAAAAGTGTGAAAACAAGGGAGTTGGTGATTCCTAGGGTTGGTTCCCTACAACAAGGGAGTTGGAGCTTCCTAGTGTTGGTGCCCTGAAGAAGGGGATTTATGTCTCCAAGAGTTAGTGCTCTAAAGATAATTGGTGTCCTTCACAATCCCAAATTATTCTTTATAAACTTTGTAATTCTTTTTAAGTATACTTATATAATTGATTTTTAAATACAAGTCCATTGTTTATCTATTGTGG
>ML784805.1:382118-429759 GCA_009831015.1 Picea engelmannii
TCTTAGTATTTCCAACAGGAACTCCTTCGGACATTCTTTCCACCCTTATTGGACACCTCAGAGATAACAAAAATATTGACACTGACAAATATAACCCTTGAATGCATGGAACAAACATCCATTGATTAGATCATGGACATACAGGTCAGTGGTACTCACCAACAAAAGTTTCATCTTTATTGGGTCGTCAAAGCATGGAAGCTTCTGCACCAAGGCAAGTGGCTCACCCAAGGCCAAATTCAACAAAAGTTTTCGCATCCGATGGGGAAAATCAACGCAATGGATACCATTGCTTCCTAAGGAGGGTGAATTGATCTAGGTATATATCGGTGGCCACCCACATGTTCTAGCTGGCTCACATACAACTTTCATCTTAGCAGTTACAATTTTTATCTTGGCAGTTTTTTTCTAACTTTTTGGGTCCTAAACTTCCAAGGTCGTTTTGAGGCCATAAACAATGCTTTTGGGCCCTCCATAGTCACATGGTAAGATTTAGTCAGAGTGTGATGAAATAATGTGTATTCCTCAGATAAAAATTTCCAACGGGCTATCGTGGGCCTAAAATGAAGATCGTATGCAAAAGTTACGACCACCGGAAGTTGATGTACCAACTTACCCCATCGGGGGCCACATGAATTTTGGAGCTTCATCTCCTAGGGATAGGTTTTTGGATGTCTAGGGTTTTTTGTTTACTTATTTATGGTAAAAATTCATGTAGGCCTCATTGTAATGTGCTCAGATGAATGCACGTAGCTACCACATCTCTTCTCAGAGTTTAGCTACCACCATTCGAGCAAGATTGTTTTCATTCTGCATTTTACAATTTCAACATATTTCTTATTTAATAGAAGTTAAGTTCCATTGTATATCTGATATTTTTCTTTGTATATATGTTTTAATGTTATATATCTGTGTTTCATTTCATTTTGCTCATAAATCTGGATCAGTTGAGGGTGAAAATGTTCAATATTTTAAAGATTTGAATATTACCATGGATAACTGTGTGTTTCATTCTAATTTTTGTGCCATTGATATGAATGATGTGGATAGTAATCTAGGATATCCTTAGATGAAAAAAAAATGGTACAATTAATATTAATGTGGAAAAGAAGTTTGTGAAACTTTGGTACAAGAAAAAGAAAGTTATATTGCAGGATGTGTTTCTTAGTAAAAAGGAAAGGCCCATGGGGGTAAGCCATAAAGTTATTACAGTATTAGAAGTTGCATGAAAGGAAAATTTTATAGGACATGAAGAAAAGCCCCAGGAAGGACACAATAAAGAATCCAAAGAGATAATTAAATCAAAGGAACACTGTATTGTAAATTTGAAGAAAAAGGGATTGATTCCTAAAGTTTTTTTATATCGACATCCACACTACATAGAGAAACAACAATCATCAAGGTAGGGGCATGGGCATCAACACACGTTTTATGGACCAAAATGGCACCAAAAAGGACACCAATCAAGTGGCACATGGAGGAATATTGACATTATAGGAGAATATCAGGATCAAGTCACAAACCCATGACACCAAAGGTACAATAAGGATCCAGATCAAGGTGGCATGGTTGCAATTGGACATCATGTTCATCTTCTCTTAGGATGGATGGAGGGTCATGCTTGGTACCAGTTGTCTACATTGCTTAGTTGGTCGTATTGTATGGTTTCTTCCCATGTTTCAAGAATGCAACATGTGAAGGGAGATAAAATGTAGTATACCTAGGGAGGTAATATGGGGTTCCTAAGGGAGGTACCCAATGAAATTGTGGTTATATATTATTAGTGGAGGTCATTCAATGTAAGGTGGACTAGGTCCACTATATTATTAAATAATACCCACTATGGTAGTTAGATATATTAATATGAACATAACAAATGTGAAAAGGCTTTCTACAAGGTTCATTCTCTACAATGTTCCTAGGAGATAGAGAGTGCTATATAAAGAAGTGTAAGCAATGTATTGGAGCATAGTGAAGACAACTGTAACAAGTAATTATTGCTTGAGAAGTGCATTCCTTCCATAATGAATAATATATGGTGTTACGCTACCTCAAGGGGTTTGACTATTTCTTGTGTTCAATTCGGTAAATGGTTTGGTTTATTCTTATTGATATTAAGAGTTATTTCTAAAGTATATTTGTAGATCTATTAAGATAGTTAACAATATCTAGCTTTATCTAAACATTTTCTTGTCAAATTTCAAGTAAAAATAATCAAATAATATTAAAAAAACAAAACATAAAACATTTATACTTATGTCTACTTTTTCACTCCTACTTTATATAGGAGGATAATGATTACGATCCATTCTTATTGGTTTCAATTTATCATATTTTAAGAAAATTAATTTTAAAATCGTTTTCATGAGATGGAATAAGCTGTCGAGCAGATATAATCAACCATCGATATTTTCTCTCTTACCCTGTTTACGTGTCGACCAAAACGCAGGGAAGGGCATTTCCAGCAGTATGTCGCCAATAAATCAATTCAGCCTCTATTTGTTTTATTATTGTGGTGGTGGTGTCGTTCACGGCTGGATGTGAGCCGGGTTTTCCAGCGTTCACACCGATATAATATAAATCAGCGATGCATATTTTATGACAGAAACTTTCGATCCCTTTTATGTGGTCGACGTCGATGCTGATGTTTCGGGAAGGTTCTTTGTACATCTTTTTCCATTCAACTTTGGGCAAATATGTATGGAGTAGGTTAACTCGGTAGTAAATAGACTTATTTTTCTAATAAAAGAAATTAGTTTGAATCAAATTTTTAGGGGTAGTCTGAATTTTTTTTTATAGATCAAAGTTTTATGTATTTTAGAACTTTATTCTAAAGTTTTTCTTCATTTTAAATCGATCTAAATACTTAGAAAATTGATTAGAATTCTGGATTGATCAAAAATTTAAAACCCCATCGCCCAAAAACCTACTTGAAAAAAGATTAATTCCAAGTTAACCCACTCCAATATGTATTTTCTTTTCTTTTATGACAGAGTGTTAAATAAATGAAATGAGTTTTGAAGTATGAATCATAAAACTTTGAGTAACTGTCACAAAAATGTAAGTCTCTATCTAAACATAAATCAATATTTAACATAAATACTTTTGCTTAGCTAAGATTATTAAAAACTTACATTTAATGTTAAGTACCTAAGTCAACTAAACAAATATTCTTTTGCATAATATTATTTCTCAATGTTTGTTTCAAAATTGGATTTCTTATTTTATTTATTATAACTATTTCAATGCATAGAATGATTGGATTTCTTATTTTATTTATTATAACTATTTATTATAACTATTTCAATGAACTCAAAATGTTTCAATGCATAGAATGATTAGTGTTTTTTGTTTTCCAATTAGTTGTCATAACCTTCATAGAATACATAATTTGGTCTCTTACCCTTACGTGTCAACCAAAACGCAGGGAAGGTCATTTCCAGCAGTATGTCGTGAATATGTCAATTCAACCTCTACTATTATTGTGTTGTTCACGGCTGGAGATGAGCCAGGTTTGCCAGCATTCACACCGATATAATCAGCAATGCATATTTGCTCTGTAACCGTGTTTACGTGTCAGCCAAAACGCAGGGAAGGGCTTTATCCAGCAGCGTGTCGTGAATAAATCAATTCAAACTCTATTATTATTATTGTATTGTTGTTCACGGCCGATATAATCATGATTTGTATTGTTGTTCACGGCTTCTATTACAAGGATTTTTTTTGACAGGAAGAAAACTTTGCATCTTTTATGTGGGCGACGTCAATGTTGATGTTTGTGCAAGGTTCCTTGTACAACTTTTTTTTATGTGGGCGATGTTGATGTTTGACTAAGTGTAACAAAAAAATATGTATCCATTTAAACATAAATCAATATTAAACATAAATTCTTTTTCTTATATAAGGGTACTAAAAACTTACATTTAATGTTTAATATTTTTTTTCAATAAAACAATTTGCTTAATTATATTAATGAAAATATATTTTTTTACATCATCTTGACCCCATAGATATGTTCATATACCTTGTTCATAAACAAAACCCATACATCCTCAGAAAGTCACCAGAGAAAATAACGAGCACGCAGGCTGCAAAAAGAGACACAAAACAGGGCAAAAACTCGAAAAGATGCTAAACTAGAAGCCGCACGCCCCAGAGGACCTCGAAGTGTATACCCAACACCGCATGCCCCCAAAGGACCTCAAAGTGTTAACCAAAACACCTCACGCCCCCAGTGGACCTCAAAGCTCTGGTCCAAAACCTCTTCAAGCCAATGAGAAAGAGGTCAAGAGGGTCCAGAAACCAGAAAGGAAACATGAAACCGACCACAACAAAACCCCGAAGCCACCTCCACTGCAAATACTCCATCGCTGATACAAATAGAGGCTCACCAGTTTTGGCCTACCCAGGCTCGAGGAGTTGTCCTGAAACTCGGCCCTGAGAAACTGCCTTGGCCCCTAAATGCCGCCACAGAGAAACTGTGGCCACTGCGTAAGGTTCACACGATGCATCCACACACCGAATCACATAACTCGAATCCTCCACTACCACCATCCTCTGACCCTCTATCCACCCTTGGTCGCTTGCCTTGGAAGGGTCTTACGCCCGCGCTTCACCATGGAGACCAAGGATGTGGCTAGCGAAACCTAGCCGCCGAGCTCGCAACACCAGAGTCTTGCTCGACCCTCAAAACCCTAGAACCAGAATAAGACTCAGATGATGCGCCTTGTGACACTAGGGAAAGGGGAGATGATGTTTACGACTTATGCCAACTGATGAAGCATCTTCTTATCTTAAAAACAAATCATAATACTTTTTTGCAATGTTTGTTTCAAAATTGAAATTTTTATTTTTATTTATTAGAACACTAAATATATCAACTATGGCATTTTTTATTTTATTTATTATAACTTTAAATCTATTAGCTATTTATGTAAATAAAATTAATGAAGGCGTATATCTTTCTCAAATTTTATTTAACAAAAATATGGATTTGCTTCCTCTCCATTCTTAATCAATTTATATTAATAATAGCTATATTAGGATGTTATTTCTATTATACAATAAAATCTTTTATGTCACAAAAGGCATTTTCATTTTTTCTTTATTAATGTCACAAAAGACATAATGTTTTTCTCTATTAGTTCTCCCACCCGTACCCTCACCCCCACCCTCACCCTCATGCATGAGGGTAGGGTAGGAGAATTAATAGAGAAAAACATGATATTTTCTCTATGAGGGTGGGTGTTGGGGAATTAATAGAGAAAAACATTTTCTCCATGAGAGTGGGGGTGGTAGAATTAATAGAGAAAAACATTATGTTTTCTCTATTAATTCCCCCACCCCATGCATGAAGGTAGGGGTGGCCCCATGCATGAGGGTGAGGATGGGGGTGCGGAAATTAATAGAGAAAAACATGATGGGGAATTATATGAGGGTGGGAGTGGGGGAATTATATGAGAAAAACATGGGAATTAATAGAGAAAAACATTATGGGGAATTATATGAGGGCGGGGGTGAGAGAATTAATAGATAAAACATAATGTTTTTCTCTATTAATTCCCCCACCCTCATTCATGAAGGTGGGGGTGGCGGAATTAATAGAGAAAAAAATTATGTTTTCTCTATGAGGGTGGGGGTCGGAGACTTAATAGAGAAAAACATTATGTTTTATCATATAATTCCCCATCCCCCACCCTCATATAATTCCCCATAATTTGTTTCTCTATTAATTCTCGCACCCCCACCTAGTGGAAGAATTAATAGAGAAAACATAATCTTTTTCTTTATTAATTCCTCCACCCTCATAGAGAAAATGTTTTTCTCTATTAACACCCCCACTCTTACCCTGATGCATGAGGGTGGCGGTGGGGGAATTACTAGATAAAATCATTTTCTCTATGAGGGTGAGGGTGCGGGTGGGGGAATTAATAGAGAAAAAAATGATGTTTTCCCTATTAATTCCCTCACCCTAAGGGTGGGGGTGGGGGTGGAGGAATTAATAGAGAAAAACATTCCCACACCCACACCCTCATAGAGAAAACATAGTGTTTTTCTCTATTCATTCCCCTTTCCCCACCCCTTATTAATTCCTCCACCCCCTATGACGGTGGGGGTGGGGGAATTAATAGAGAAAAATATTATGAGGGTGAGGGTGGGGGAAATATTAGAGAAAATGAAATACAATGGAAATATTAGAGAAAATGAAATACAATGTATTTCATTTTCTTTAATATTCCCCACACCCCCACCCTCACCCTCATATGAGGGTTTTTTCCCGAAATGACCATGTTCCAGCATTGGTGTTTTTATGTTCCTATATGTTAGGGGCCTAACCCCTAACATAGGTAGAATAATATATTCCGATGTAATAAAGGTCAATATTAATAAGGCCTAGAAATAAGTAATAATAAGTCGAATGTAAGAAGACCTAATAGAAGCTTCCGCTTCTAGAAGTATCTTCCTCTAGATTCTTTTGATAGACATATTTAGTATAAATAGTAGTCGAGGGTATGAGAACTTTTGTCTTGGATATTATTGTAATAGAGATCTTATATGTTGGAGGTTTCCCCCTTGAAGAGGCAAGTGAACATTGCTCTCAGTAATCAAAGTGCTCTTTCCGGTGTCATTATGATATCATTTTGGTATTATTGTGGTGTTATTCTGGTTATATTGTTGTTCATCTGTCATTTCTAGCATTTTATTTCTGTTCTATATACTTTTTATATATGGAATATTACAAGTGGTATCAGAGCACTTTCCTCGAAAGAAAATTGTGGGTTAATATTTTTTTCTCAGGGTAGAGACGTATTCCGACATCTTTAAGCTACAGAGATCTGTCATTACACACATAAACCCGCAGTCGGAGATTCATACACGTAAGAAATGCAAGTGGTACTTAAGCACACATATGTTGGCCACCCTTGTGACCCATGTTGGTACCCCTTCGAGTGGTAGCGCATCAGACAACACATGTATATGGATCGGCCTAGATTTCCTGAAGCCCTCTTTAGATAAACCGATCGGTCACCTGACTGTTATAGTGCCACTACGAACAACACTCAGGAAGATATTCTCTAGTACCTGGGTAGTCGGGTAGTACGGCTAAGGGCACGGTCTAGCCTCCTTAGTTGGTGCCTTTAGATATTGGGCCGAGTACTACTGTTGTACCCCGCACGTATATCAGAGAGCTATAGCACATGGCAAACCCTTGTCTGTAGAACCCTTGAATACCTAATCTTTGAGAGACAAAAAAAAAAAAAAAACAGACAAGATCTATTGCCACGCAACTATGTCTCCTGCATTCGAGTTGCCAAATCACTACACATTTATTATTGATTAATAATTTGGGAATTTCATCACTGTAGTATTCTTCAGGCTGGAGTATAACTCTGCAAGTATATAAAAAAAAAATCTGTATTTTGTTGGACCATTATTTGAGAACTATTCCATTGGATTTATCGCTTTTCCCTTATCACATTCATACCTATCATTTTTCAGAATTTTTTTTGACCCCACCCACCCCTTTTTGGTTCCCTCGTCATCATGGCCCATACCCCTAGCCAAGACTTGGAAGCTTGCTTCAATACCTTGCAGTCTAATTTCACAGATACCCAACGAGAAGTGAAACAGCTCAGTGCAAATATTTCCACCATCAATAAAAACATGCATTCCTCCATCGTCACCTCAATCGATGAACTCAAAGAAGACATTAAATAAGACATTACTACCCAGCTTGAATATGTCACTTCGATGATCTACACCAAGCTACATACCCTATAGATCCCCCTTTATCTAACCCACCTTTGCATACCAAAGCTGAAAATTCCTCTCATTCCCATCATTTTCAGTCCCATCACTTTCAGTGTGACCTACGCCTTCCACGTGTGGATGTGACCAAATTTGATGGGTCGGATCCCACTGGTTGGGTAACTCAAATGAAACATTATTTCTCTTTGTATGCAGATGACTTGGCCAAACTCCAATATGGTGCTCTCCATCTAGATCAAGAACGTTGGCAAATGTGGCAATGGAGAAAAATTGCCCATCAGGGGGATGTTGCTTGGACACACTTTGTGGCAGAGCTTTATGAACTCTTTGACACTAACACCAACCATTTAGTCTGATTGACAATGTTGAACCAATCTGGCACGGTGGAATACTTTATAGTTTCTTTTTAGCGACTGGTTTTTCGTACAGAGGGCATGTCTGATGTTTTTTTCCCGAGAATGTTTTATCAGTGGCCTCAATGATGAGATCTGTGCCCATGTTCTCATGGATCGGCCTCAGAGTTGGGTAGAGGATACTAAAAGAGCTAAGGAAGAACAACAGGTTGTCTCTTCTCAAAACCATAAACCCCCCTTTATTCATCACACTAAACCAGTAAATCCCTCTCCTCCTTCTACTCCACTAAAGATCCAAAAATTGACCAGGGCCGAAATGGTTGAATGCCAACTCAGAGGCCATTGTTATAATTGTGATGACAAATATTTTCCAAGACACAAGTGTAAGGAAAAAAATCTTTTTATGGCCATATTGGAGGATGTTTCGAAAGAGGATGTTGAAGCTCCCCTTATGTCTGTGTCACCTGAACCCTCTGACATAACCCCTCCCTCAGACCCTCCTGAAGTAGAACCAATCATTTCCCTAAATGCTCTCACTGGCTTCTCTGCTCCCCAAACCCTCGATCTAATTGGCTACATCAAGCATAGGAAGGTCATCATTCTTATTGATAGTGTAAGCACCCATAATTTTATTCATCATCAAATTTCCCAAGAAACTAATTGCTATATCTGTGCAATCAATAATTTCCAAATCATGACTACCAATGGCGGGTCCATGCAATGTGGAGGGTGTTGTGAAAATCTGTGTCTCCAAATTGGTGACTACCACTTGAAATCTCATATGTTTTCTATCAACATGGGTGGTTGTGACATTGTGTTGGGTGCAGACTGGTTAAGGACTTTGGGTACCATTCTCATGGATTTTAAGGAATTAACCATGAAATTCAACCAAGAGGGCCAACAATATAAGTTCCAAGGCATCGTCGTCGGTTCCCTTGAGATCATTAGTTCCCACTGCATGGAAAAGATGCTAAAAAAAGGTCATTATGGAGTTATTACCCAAATCTATGCCATACAAGCAACTAAGACACCCTCTGTGTCGCAGGACCTCTAATCCATCCTCTCTAAACATCAAGTGGTTTTTTCCACTCCCTAGGGACTCCCTCCATCCCATGGTGTTCATGATCATTCCATTCTCCTTGTCTCAGGAAGCCTTCCTCCCAAGATCCGTCCCTATCGTCACCCCCTTTCCAAAAAAAATGAAATTGAGAAAATGGTTCAAGAACTGCTTGACGCAGGTGTTATCCGCCCTAGTATGAGCCCCTAATATTCTCCTATGGTCATGGTCCTTAAGAAATAAGGTTCTTGGCACATGTGTCCTGACTTTCGCGCCCTCAAAAAACTCACCATTCAATACAAATTTATCATTCTTGTCATTGATGACCTCTTGGATGAATTGAGTGGTGTCCAGTTCTTTACTAAACTTGATCTTCATTCTGGCTACCACCAAATCCGTATGAAAGAGGAAGAAATTCCTAAGACTACCTTTAGAAATCATGAGGGCCACTATGAGTTTTTGGTCATGCCCTTTGGCTTGTGTAATGCTCCCTCCACTTTCCAAAGCCTCATGAATCATGTCTTCCACCCTTTTCTCCATCATTTTGTCTTAGTTTTCTTTGATGATATCCTAATCTATAGAAAAACCTAGACAAACCATCTTGATCATGTGGATCAAGTTCTCCATCTACTCTCTCAACACCAACTTTTCTTGAAACAATCTAAATGTCATCTTGGCACCTCGGAAGTCAAGTACTTGATTCATCTTGTTGGCAAGGACGTCGTCAGGGTGGATCCTAAAAAGATTGAAGCTATGCAGGGTTGGCCTCACCCAAAGAATCTCAAAAGTTTTCGTGGATTTCTGGGCTTAACAGGTTATTATCACAAGTTTGTTGATAATTATGGAAATATTGTGGCACCTCTCACTGCACTCCTTAAAAATAATTCTTTCACTTGGACTCCAGCAGTTGCTCAGGCTTTTCAAACCTTGAAGATGGGAATGTGCACTACTCCAGTCCCGACCCTTCCTGATTTCACAAAGACCTTTGTCTTGGAATGTGATTATTCAGGGAAAGGAATTGGTGTTGTCCTTATGCAAGAGGGTTGACCTTTGGCCTTTACCAACAAAAAACTATCTGAACAAAATTTAGGAAAATCAATCTATGAAAAGGAAATGTTGGGTATTCTTCATGTCATTTATCTTTGGCGCCCTTATCTATTGGAGCAACACTTCCAAATTAAGACAGATCATCAAAGCCTTAAGTATTTTCTCGAACAACGCATTTCCTCCCCAGTGAAACAAAAATGGGTGATTAATCTCTTGGGATATGATTATGAGATCATTTACAAAAAAGACAAAGACAATATGGTTGCGGATGCACTTTCCCAAAAATATGAAGATGAAGGGTCCCTTTTTTCTCTCTCCTTCATTGTACCAGATTGGCTCCAAGCCATTCACCAAGAATGGCTACGCGATCCCAAACGTTCGCATCTGATACAACAATTGCAGTCCAATTCTCCATTTTTCCCATGGTACTCTTGGCTCCATGATGAAATTCGATACAAAGGGCGTTTGTATTTAAGTAAACAGTCAAAACTTAAATCCACGGTACTTTCTAAGCTTCATGCTATGCCCACAACTGGGAATTTTGGGTTTACCAAAACCTATGACAGGGTCAAACGTTCATTTTTCTGGGATGGTATGAAACAACATGTTCATAATTTTGTGGTTGAATGTGATGTGTGTCAATGAAAAAAGGGTGAAATAGTCAAATCTCTTAGCACACTACAACCACTTCCGATTACACCTGCTATTTGGTGGGATATCTCTATGGATTTTATCGTAGGCTTACCTAAATCGGGCAATAAATCAGTCATCATGGTGGTAGTTGATCACCTTTCCAAGTATGCTCATTTTTGTGCTCTTCAATACCCATTTACAACATCCATTGTGGCTCAACTTTTCATGGATTGGGTCTTCAATATTCATGGCATGCCACATTCTATTATTTCTGATCGCAACCCAACTTTCACAAGCAATTTTAGGCAAGTGCTATTCAATATACAAGGCACCCAATTGCATCTCAGCATAGTTTATCATCCCCAGACTGATGGTCAAACGGAAGTTGTCAACAAGTGTTTGGAAACATATTTGAGGTGTTTTGCCTCGGAAAAGAAAAATCAGTGGGCTCAATGGTTACCACTAGTTGAATGGTGGTACAACACTTCATACCATATAAATACCCACATGACTCCTTTTGAAGGGCTATATGGACAAAATCCACCTTCAGTTCACTCATATTTACCAGGTGTCGCGAAGGTCCAAGCAGTTGACCAAACGCTTACAGTTCGAGAGGCTATTCTCTGTACCCTCAAAGAGAATTTGGTCATGGCCCAAAATCGCATGAAGCAACAACTAGATCAAGGTCACTCTGAACGTCAATTTGTAGAAGGGGATCATGTGTTTCTTCGACTCCAACCTTACAAGAAAAATTCCCTGAAGGCTAACCATTGTCAGAAACTGGCGCCCAAATTTTATGGTCCTTATACCGTTCTCAAGGATGTAGGGCAGGTGGCCTATCAGTTATCTTTTCCCAGTCATTCTAAGATACATCATGTTTTTCATGTTTCCTGCTTAAAGAAGGTTATTGGAACTAAGTTCCAAACTCAAACCAACCTTCCCGAGTGTTAGTCCAGTGGAAATATACAACCCCAACAAATGCCACTTGGGAACCAACTACCATTCTGCAGCAATTTCCACATCTCAAGCCTTAAGGACAAGGTTGTTTTTAAGGGGGAGAGCATGTTAGGGACCTAACCCCTAATGTAGGTAGAATAATATATTCTGATGTAATAAAGGTCAATATTAATAAGGCCTAGCAATAAGGAAGAATAAGTCTAATGTAAGAAGACCTAATAGAAGCTTCCGCTTCTAGAAGGATCTTCCTCTAGATGGTTCTTTTGATAGACATATTTAGTATAAATAGTAGTCGAGGGTATGAGAACTTTTGTCTTGGATATTATTGTAATAGAGCTCTCCTCTACTGGAGGTTTCCCCCTCGAAGAGGAAAGTGAACATTTCTCTCATTAATCAAAGTGCTCTTTCTGGTGTTATTCTGATATCATTTTGGTATTATTGTGGTGTTGTTCTGGTTATATTGTTGTTCATCTTCCATTTCTAGCATTTTATTTATGTTCTGCATACTTTTTATATCTGGAATATTACACTATATTTACGTGTGTTCCAGGATTTGCTAGTGCTCCCATAAGTATAGTTCCAACATTTCTTGTTCCCAAAAGTGTTGTTTATTATGTTTTTCTCTATTCATTCCCCCACCCTCATAGAAAAAACATTATGTTTTTCTCTATTAATTTCTCCACCCTTGCATGGGTGGGAGTGGGAGAATTAATAGAGAAAACATAATGTTTTTCTCTATTAATTCCCCGAACCCAACGACCGACCATGGGCGAAGAAAAGAGAGATGATGGGGCAAGAGATCTCTTTAAAATGTTGCTCCAGGAATCCCTCGTGCGACAAAAGAACAAGATGATGGATAACTTTGTGCAAATCCTTTGACAACTACCAACAGGAAACACATATTCCTCAAGTGGAGGCGTCGCCCCCTTCAAGGTATAGATCAATTCTGATATTTCTATATTTGAAGGTCAAATATATGTGAATGTTGTAGACAAATGGTTAAATCTTCTAAAAGGGTATTTTTCTATCCATAACGTTTTTTATAGAGAAAATATTACATTTGTGCTCCTTAAGGCCGTCCCCCATGTCAAATATTGGTGGGAGACTTTATTTGAGAAAAAGGAAATAGAGGGATCTACATTATTTGCAGTCGCACTCACTTGGGGTTCTTTCATAAATGATATTAAGGAATAATACTACCCTGCTGAAAGTTATGATGACTTAAAGACAAGATGGACCACGCTGCGGAAAGAAAGGGACCAAACAGTGCCAAAGTTCACCAATGTCTTCCATATCTTGCACACCAAGCTGGGTATCAAGGACTTTGAGCGACATCTGGTGCTCAAGTACTGTGACGGTATGCATAGATACATCCAGACATAAATGGAGTTTCTATACATCTCGTCCTTGGGAACAACCTATCAATATGTTGTCAAAATCGAGTAGAAGATTAAACAAAAGACGCGGTAGTTTGGGTCTGTGAACCCCTCAAGAAGAAGCAAGGAAAATGCGGCCCCAACCCACAGAAGAAAGGTAGAGAAATGATGGATAGCCTCAGGAAAACCAGTCTAAACCGCAAAAAAATAAGGACAATGGGACGACAAAGAAAGGAACCGGATCGTAGTGCGATTTCTATAAGAGCCCCTAGAATAACACCGTTGAATGTCACTCAAAGTAGTCATTGGTGGTTGAGGTGAAATCCTATGAATCAGATGCAGGCTTTGACTCTGATTCAAATTCAGAAAAGGGCAAAAGATCATTAGCGTAGAACCTAATGCCACCGTTTCTACCACCAAGGTATGGCCCAGTGAACCTGATGAATCATAGGAAGGTGAGGGCATCTTTCATTCACATATGTGGGTGAAGGGTACTCCTCTGCACTTCATCATTGATAGAGTTAGCCAGAAGAACCTCATATCAGCAGAGGTCATCAAGCAGTTGGCTCTTCCAACAACACCATACCCAGAACCATACACCATCGGATGGCTCCTCCAAGAGAGTGATCTCTATGTCATCCAACAATGCCACCCTCCCTACGACATCAATCCCTTCAAAGATGAGTTATTGTGGGATGTCGACCCCTTGAAGTTTGTGATGTTATGTTGGGACAACCTTATTTATGGAAACATCATGTTGTATACAATCTTGGCCTTGTAGTGTTATTATTACTTTGGAAAAGAAAATGTACAGGATACCCAATGTAGTCCCACCTACTCATATTTCCTTGATATCTGCCAAGAAATGTAGGAAGGTAATCTCTCAGATTGGGAAGTTTGTCTTCTTTGTGATTCATGATCAATGTAAACAGAAGGTTTCAACCACATCCATGGCCTTCGTGATAGATCTCTCCACACAACAAAAGAAAGTGGATAAGGTCGTGAAAGAATACAAATACATCTTCTCCTCACCCACTGGGGTACCTCTACATTATCATATCAAGCACTCAATTGATATGACCCCCAGTGCACCACTACCCAATGGGATAGTTTATCGTTATTGTCTATCAGAAAATGAGGAAATCAAGTGCCAGATCTAAGAGATGATCGAAAAGGGGCACATTTGACCAAGCTCATCACCTTGTGGAATCCTAATCCTGCTTGTGCAGAAGAAAGATGAGAGCTGACGAATCTGCATTGATTATCGGTCCATAAATTAAATCACAGTCAGGAACCGGTACCCAATTCGCAGAATTGATGATCTACTTGACCAAGTTAAGGGGGCCAAATAATTCAGTAAGATTGATCTGAAGTCTGGCTACCACCATGTCCCAATAGAGTAGACCGATGTATGGAAGACTTCCTTCAAGTCCAAAGAAGGTATTTTCGAATGGATGGTCATGCCCCTTGGAGGATGATGGACAATATCTTGCGGCCTTTAACCAATTATTTTGTGGGGATGACATCCTCATCTTCAGAAAGAGTTGGGAGAAACACTTGCAACATATTCAACAGGTTCTGAACACTCTGTGAAAACACAAGCAATATGCAAATTTGGAAAAATTATTTTTTGGCATGAATAGGGTCCAATACCTAGGGTACATTGTTGATGAACATGGGGTGCATGTCGATTCAGCCAAGATCCAAGTCATCTATGACTATCCAACCCTGACCACACTCACTGAGCTTTATAACTTCTTAGGCCTTGCCAATTTCTATCACAGGTTCATGTTGGGATTCTCCCACATTGCATGGGCCCTTGGCCAACTGACCAAGGGTGGTGGCAAGGAAAAATTCATGTGGGGCCAGTCGCAAAAAAAATCATTCGATGATTTGAAGCAATGCTTGTGCTCAACCCCGACGCTCTCATTACCCGACCTACAGTATCCTTTTGAGATTGAGACAAATGATTTAGACTATGTTGTGGGCGTAGTTCTCAATCAACGTGGACATCTTGTGGCCTATCATAGTGAGACACGATCGAATATCATCTGTAAGTACCCCACTTACGAAAAATAAATGTAATCCATTATACAAGCCTACTGCCAGTCGAGGCATTACATTATCGGGAAGGAGGCAGTCATTCACATTGATCATAAGCCTCTGTAGTTCATGCAGACACAAGGTAAATTTTAGAATGATCACCATCATAAGTGGTCCACATACTTGCAGCAGTTCCATCTCAACATCAAGTATAAGACACAAAGCATTATCCACGTCGCTGACTCCCTCAGCCGACCTCCAGTTGCAGTACTAACCACGGTGCTACACTCTTGCGGACATGAGACCTCCGGATGGCCCCAAATCTACGAGAAAGATCTTGACTTTGCCAATACCTACCTTAGGTTGGGCACAAACATAGTTGTCATTGATTTCCATCTTCATGACAGGTTGTTGTGCCATATAGGACATATATGTGTCCCATAAAGCGAGCAAGTGAATATGATTTGGGACACTCACTACAGTCGGGTGGCATGACACTTCAGCGTAGAAAAGACAATGGCAGTGTTGCATAAAATTTCGACAGGATGTCAACACGTATATTAGGTCCTTCATGACCTGAGCCATTTCCAAATGAACCATTCAGAAACAAGGCATGTACACCAAATCAAGAAGGGAAATTACTGTGTTTTCTTGGTTGTTGATTTATTTTCCAAGATTGTGATTCTAGTCTCTTGGAAGAAGAGCATCAAGATGGAGGTCATTGCCAAGCTCTTCTTCGAACGAGTGTGGGTACATTTTGGTATACCACATACCATCGTTTCAGATCAGGACAGTCAGTTCCTCAACAGATTATGTTCGAGTCTTTGGTCACAATTGGACACCAAGCTCACCAAATCCATGGCCTTCCACCCCCAAACAGATGTTCAAACCGAGGTAGTCAACAGGATGATCGTGCACATCTTGCGCATGTACAATTCCAAGCATCCACACACATGGGATGTGATTCTTCACTATGCTCACACAGTTACAAAAAAACCATACATAGCTCAACCGGACACAACCCTTTTCAGGTGGGGATGATATTTCAACCATTGGGTCCCATGGATGTTGCACTACCCCTTGTGTCCACACAGGCATAATCATCCCATGCTCAAATTGAAGCCGAGAAAGCCACCCGGTTCATTGAACAAATCCATCACATCCACGAACAAATTTAGGATATTTTGTAGAAGTCTAATGCCAAGTACAAGCAATGCCATGATCAACACTGGTACCTCACAAGTTTTAGGTGGGCGATAAAGTTTGATTGCATTTGCAGAAATAATGCCTTACAAGACCCCATCAAAAGATTCATCCACTCTGCGATGGACCTTACATCATCACCAAGATTGTGGGTGACAATTCTTTTGAGATCAACATTCCCCCCTTCCTTGGCTTGCACCCAATATTTAATGTGAACCTCCTCCAACCATACTTTCCACCATTATTTTGAAGTGACGTGTCAAATACTATGAAAAAATGTTGTGCAAAATAGGAAATTGAGATTGAGAGAAAACATTGCAGTTGTCCAGAATCGAGTGTTCCAAAATCCAGTTGTAACGATGATAATGTCGTCTCCAACTTTGAGACTTACGTGGATGGGGGAAGTTGCTTAGCTTTTGGGACTGTCAATTAATAATAGTTCTGAGCGTACCATGCATTTCACTTCCTTCATTAGTGAATAATAATTAATAAAATATAAAAACATATGATTATATTAAACTAATACTTAACTACACAGTTCAAATATCAAATGGAGGAGTTAAGGTGACAAGTTTATATCCTATATGGGTAAAATGATCCATGCAAAGTCGGGTAACAAGAATACCCAACATCTTAAACACAATATGGTAATTGGTCCAAGGATGCATATCAATCTATAAAATGGTATCTAAGAAAGAAGAAAACACCTTATGTAAATCCAGATTTTTTAGTTAATTATAATGAACAACAAAAATTTCCATAATCAAAATACACATTATGTAAATCTAAATTTTGTAATTAATTATAATGAAAATCCCCATAATCAAAATAAACATTATGTAATTCTCGATTTTTTAATTAATTGTAATGAAAACAAAAATAACCATAATCAAAATACATAATCAAAATACACATTATGTAAATCTGGATTTTTTAATTAATGGTAACGAAAAACAAAACAAAAATAGCCATAATCAAAATATTTTTTAATTAATGGTAATGAAAACAAAAATAACCATAATCAAAATACACATTATGTAAATCTGGATTTTTTAATTAATGGTAACGAACAACAAAACAAAAATAGCCATAATAAAAATATTAATTGTTGCAAATAGGTAATTGATCATTTATCTATCATATTAAAACCATCAAAAGACACATTATGTAAATCTGGATTTTTTAATTAATGGTAACGAACAACAAAACAAAAATAGCCATAATCAAAATATTAATTGTTGCAAATAGGTAACTGAATCATTTATCTATCATATTAAAACCAAATATAAGTCAACAATAACTTATCACTTTAATAATAAAACTTAACATATCACCACCATTATTATTAAAATCAAGAATTAAGAAGAGGTAATAGTCCATGCTTATTGTTTGTAAATAATAATGACAATCACCATTATTATTAAAATCAAGAAGAGATAATAGTTCATGCTTATTGTTGTAAATAATAATGACAAGATAATAAGGTTATTTCTATACACAATGTAGTAAATTAATCAACTCCGATAAGGAAACGTGGTGCAAAAGAGGAAACCAGGATTGAGGGGAACCTCTAGAGCCGTCCAAAATGCAGTGTAGATAATAACTTTGATAATGTCGTGTCCAAATTTGGGACTCACGTGGACGGTGGCAGTGCCTTGCCTTTCACTTCATTGTTTTGTCACTCTCCATTGTTTTTATTTTAATTAATCAAATCCCTACATTGTAGAGATAGTCACATCTCGTTAAGAGTATTTTTTTTTGATGAAATCATTAAAGGGAAGATTTAGAGATAATGAAGATTAGTTGTGATTAGTTTCTAATTGTTTCTAAATTATATATATATATATATATATATATATATATATATATATATATATATATATAATAATTTTTATTGATTAATTCTAACAAATTTGACTTTTCTTCCTTAAATAAATCTCAATTTATTAATGTATTAAATAAATAAATAAGGAAAGTATTAGAAAGATCCAATCTTCTTCCCTGGATTTTCTTAAAAGGAGGATGTAAATTAACAAAATTCTTAAATCTTTTTATAGTGAAAACTCTTTTTGATGTAACCTTACAACATTGTTTTAATACAAATATCCATTAATTACAATTAAAAAGAAAAATAAAAAAAAGGGTCTTTCTTGTGAAGTCTAATATAAGGAGAAATCATTTTCTATGTAACAAACCATATGTCCAATTCTCCAATTCTTATATGATAGGATATGTTTTTTCATATTGTTAATAGGACAAATCCTCGTATGTCAAGGACAATATTCTTCATGTTCACAAATTTCAACAAGAAATATGGTATCAATTTCCCTTGGATCCAACTTAACGATGGGCCTTGAGTGCACAGAATGGATCCAACTTAAGGATGGGTGACATAGAAGTTCCAAGAAAAGATTGTTTGTCAAATTCCTATGTATTATCATTTTTTTGGTTTTTATCTCCATTCATTTTTTTTGTAATTCTAATTAAAGTTCATTTTCCTTTCACTTTTTTTACCTTTTGAACTTCCTTTCTTAATTTAGCTTTATCAAGTTGGAATGAGATCCTCATTTATAAGAATCCATACCTCCAATGTCTCTATGATAGTATCTCTTTTTCCATATTGTTCATACGACAAATCCTCCTATATTAAGGAGTATGTAACAAGAAATATAGTATTGATTTCCCTTGGGATCCAACTTAAAGATGGACTTTGCAGAAAATACCACAAGAGTTCCAATTGTTTGTCAATATCCTATTTATTATTATTTTTTTGATCTTTATCCCCAATAATGTAAGTTCTAATTCTAATTAAAGTCTATTTTCCTTTCATTTCTATTTTCCTTTCATTTATTTTACCTTTTGAACTTCTTTTCTTAATTTAGCTTTATCAATTGGAATGAGATTCTCATTTATAAATACTCCTCATCCTTTTAAACTCAAAATTTTATTTAGTATGTCATATTTATTGTCAATAGAACTTACCTTAACACATATTAAATTATCTTTATGTTCAATTATTTTGCCAACCTCTTTTCTTCTATATTACAAGTTATTTCAATGTGTAACTTGTTTAGTAGTTCTTGGATCACTAATTCTAGCATAGCCTCTTCTCCATCCTTTTTTAAACCAAAATTTATAAGGTTTAATGATCTTCTAATATGTTATTTGAGCAAGTCTATTAACTTGTTCATTTTCTCTTTAATGTGTTTGATATCCAATTTTCCTTCCATTATATGTAGAGTCAAATTATTATTTATCAAATTATTAGCTATCTTTTCTTCTAGTTCTTTGATCCATTCCTTTATCCTAAATTTTTTAAAATTATCAAGATCACCTTAATAGGTTACTTGTTTAATTTCTTGATATTGTATTTTCACTTCCTGTATTCTAATCTCTATTTCTTTTCCTTGGCTAATCTTCATTGTGTATAATGTATTCTCCAACATTATTATTTTATTGTTTATTTGTTTATAAATCTTGTCTTCATTTCAAATGTTGTGAACTCACTGTCAATCATCATCTCTAACATTTTTTGAAGTTTAACTTCTTTTTCTTCTCTTCTTTTCTATAATAACCATATATTTCCAAAGAGTCTTTAAAGTTACTTCATCAGATCTCCTTTTAAAAATATTATGTATTGTATTGAAATTTAACTTCTCTTTCTTCCCTTCTTTTCTATAATAACCAAATATTTTCAAAAAAATTTTAAGATTACTTTAGTGGATCTCCCTTTAAAAGTATTTAGGATATATATTATATTGTTATATATATCCTATTGTTCATATTGGAATAAAAAAAAAATGAAATAACAATGAATAATAAAAATAAAGAGTATTGTAATTCATACTCTTCTACATTAGTATGAATGCATATAAGTAAATAAAAATCAATAATAGTTTTGTTGTAGTTGATTTTTATGAAATAACTTTAATTATAAATAATTGATTTTAAAATATAAATTAATATGAATATATTTTTTAATTATTAATTTTAATTATATATAAAATATAGTTTAAACATTTAATATTTATTTTCATAAAATTTTAAAATTAATTTTGTTAATTTATAAATTTTAATTTTTTTTATGTAAAAGTGTATAAAATTTAATTAATTCTTTTAAAATTTAAATAAAAATTTATAATAAATAAAGTTTTTAAAATTTAAAACATCATCACCCTATTCACATTATTTACTTTATTCTTACAACATAATCACATTATTTACTTATTCCAGTACAAAAGTAACCATTAGCTTTATCATTATATACATTTATTTTAGTTTTATCATTATATACATTTATTTTAATAAAATTTATTTTAATAAAATATAAAGTAATTTTTTTACAATTTAATTGCGATTTTGAATTTTTTTATTTAGTTTATCATTATATACATTTATTTTAGCTTTATCATTATATACATTTATTTTAATAAAATATAAAGTAATTTTTTTTACAATTTAATTGTGATTTTGAATTTTTAAATTTAGTTTTTATAATTTTTATTTTTATTTATACTTTTGATGAAATTCTGTGATAAGATATTTTTATCATTTTTAAAATACTGTGGATTGAAAAAAAAAGTTATCGATTTATAACAATTAAAGGAAAATAATCACCACAATTTACTCCACTCTTCATTTTTAATTTATCCAAGAAAATACACAATATAATCAATTGAATTATTATATTGTTTCCATATTTAGAAAAAATGAAAATAATATTTTGGACAGCTCTGGGCGTTTTCATGAGATGGTTAAGCAGGTATAATCGGTGAAGAATATTTGGTCTCCTAGCTTTGGGACTCACGTGGATGATGGTAATGGCCTTTTTTGGGCGATATTTTCGAAAAACAGCCATGCCATATTCACAATATTTGCTCCATCTTCAACATATCCATTGCAACATACGATATACTTGGTTTCATGAGAGGTTATGGGTCCGACACATCAACAAATATTCTTTTATGGATATGGTAAGAGTAACAAAAGAGTTATTATATCAGTGGGTAGGCATGGTATATAGTGATGAGTTCATCATTGACTATATATTAATTTACCAGTTGATCAAAAATTAATATGACTTTCTAATGTAACACTTTAAAAATAGATTTTATTTATTTATTTCATTTATTAAATTTTTTTTTTGTCAAGATCTCATTAGCTATTCGAACCTACCTCTTATTGCCGAATTAACAATGGTTCATGAATGCAGACATAAATTAATATAACTTTCTAATGTAACACTTTAGCAATAGAATTTTTTTATTTATTTCATTTATTAATTTTTTTTTTTGTTAAGATTTCATTGGCTATTCAAACCTACCTCTTGTTGCTGAGTTAAAGATGGTTCATAAATGCGCGACATACAATGTCACTGCAGTCGATGCAATGCAGATCGAGCCCTTGTCAGTGTCCTCCTGCTGTCATTTGGCAGTCGATGGTTGTCACTGCAGTCAACTCATATTGAAAGATAACTTGCAGCTGAGTCATTGCCGCTCTTCTTTCCTGTGAGAACACCATGCGGAGAGGACTCTCTGTTTTTGTCTAAAAGCGGAGGAAATTTAAAAGAATCGGCGAAAATGTTGTCGCTCGAGCAGAGAGCATGCAGAATAGCATAGCCTTTGGAGAGCTTGGGGTGCAGAGCGTTTTTGCAGTGGAAATTTGGTGAAAAGATGGCTTCCGTGCAAAGTTTGCAGAAGAATTCCACGAGGAGTCGGTTTCTGTACATTTTAGTTCAATTTCGAGTCGCAGAATTAATTTGACGCACTGAATTGTTTGCCTTTTTAAGGATCAAAAACTTGATAACATTCGCCAAAAGCTTCTCGTTAGCCAAGCTTTCCTTGCTTTTCCGCTTCGGGCCACTGAATTGGTCAACTGAATTCCGCGAGCATGTGGCGCGCTGAATGTGGGAAAAACGAACTAGTGGCCATCTAGTTGGATGGTTGTTCTCGGTTAAAAATTGCGCTTGTGGGCTATATATTGGATGGTTGTTCTCAGTATATATTCCCCATGGCTAGGTATGGATCAGGGTCGGAGCCCTTGGAGGGAAAAACGAACTAGTGGCCATCTAGTTGGATGGTTGTTCCCGGTTAAAAATTGCAACTGGATTCATTTTAGGGATTTGTGAAATCGGTGCTAAGATTAGCGAGTGAAGCAAAGGTCGCATGGACTTCACTGTTGAAACGAGATAAACCTTATTCTCTTGCTATTTTTACTGCTGGCATACACTTCATAAGTTTTTTGATAAATATTTTATTGAAATATATTTAAATTAATTTGAATTTAAATATATATATTATTTTAGTGGGCTTTATACAAACAAGTATATACCAATAGGCAAGGAAAGTACCCTCATCGGCAGGTATAAGCTGCCATGCAGCCTTGTTCTTTTACATCTGCATCAATGCTCTAGTTTAAAACATAAGAGATAGAATATGGTTTAAATGTTGATTAAATTTTATTAATTTTGTAAATGGTTATGGTTTAAATGTTGGTTAAATTTTATTAATTTTGTAAATGGTTATGGTTTAAATATTGGTTAAATTTTATTAATTTTGTAAATGGTTGATTAAAAATTAAGTATTTTCAATAATTTTTTAAATTTCAAACTATATAAATGTTAGTTTTTGTGATGTATAAATATTTTTTAAAATTTTTAATGTTAATATGTTTTAACATTTTGAGAAATTATTAGTGATAATATGTTGTTAATGTAATTGATTTTTTATCAATTAAAAATAATTTTAAGTGGAGATTACCAATAAAGAATAATAATACAATTTAATTAAGATTGCAAAGTAACATAAAAGGACTAGAAAAATAAATTATTAGAAGGAATATGAGCTTATATCATAACATTTAAGAGATGTTGATTTTTCATATAAGATGTTGATTTTGATATTTTATTACAATGATGAGTGTTCCATATACAGAGAATATATGGTGACCATCTATCTTGGATAATAAATAACTACTTATTTATTATATATATTGTATAACTAGTTACACTCCCTCTTAAATTTCACACCACCGTAATCTTAAAAAAATGGTTTGTCTTGTTTGATTTTTTTATATAGTCATGTAAATATTTTATTATTTAGGTGATGGGTTTGGGTTTCATTGGACATTATTAAATCACAATAGATTGGTTAATTATTGGAAATAGTATTAATATGAATTCTTCACATTCACTTTGTTCTAAAACAAGATTACTAGGAATATTTGTATTATTCAATAATTAACATGTGATTCTTAATTGTGGTTTAATTGGATGATTTAAATTTGTCAACTATTGAGTGATTATTAATTATTTTGGAGTTAATTTCCTCAAATTTGCATAATATCCTCAATTTCAAAACATAATGTCTAGTTAAGTTATGTAGTTTTGTTTTATTTAGAATATGTGATATCAATCAGATTTGATTTGGAAATCTTGTAGTTTATTTTCTAATAGATTTTTGTTATGAGTTTGATTTCTTTTTGTTATTGGTGTCTATTATAGATCTGCAATTCAACTATAGTCTCCAAAATAGTTCATTCAGTTAAAATTATTCAAGGTGTAATGATTGGACAACATCTATTGAATTTTTTTTTTATCATTTTCAGGAGACTATCTTCCGGCTTCTTGTCTGAGAAAAAGGTGATGAATCTCTTCAAACGGATGAAAATCCACTTCCCAAATTAGGTGGTTTACCTTTCAATCGAGACGTTTCCTCATAAAGTGAACAGATTGAGAGAAATCGTATCAGATTCAAGAGGGAGTTTTCATAATTTTTGTGCTGTTAATTTTCAAGAGACAAACTTCCAAATTCAATCCCGTCCAAACGATGAGGAATTTGAGGACATAGTTGAAAACCCACTTCCAAAATGGGTCTATTCACTTCAAATCTAGCGGATTTGCTTAGAAAGTGAAGAGATTTCGAGAAATCATGACCTAAGTGAGTCACACTAGATTTTGGATCAGTTTCAGGAGGCTAACTTCAAACTTAGATTCTGAGCAAACCAATAGGAATATAGAAAAATGGTTGAAACCCTTTCGGAAACAGGGTCAATTACCTTATCCTAAAAGTATTCTCCCAGAAAATCAACCATTTGGGAGAAATATTATCAGGAAGGAGGCGTACCAGATTTGTTGTTATGCCAATTCACAAGAAACATTTTTGAAGGTCAAGTTTTGGGCGATCAGTGATGAATCTCTTGAAACGGTTGAAACCCACCTCAGAAACAAGCCCAATTACCTTATCCTAAGATTATTTTCTAAGATATGGAACTGTTTGGGAGATATAATGTTTTTTTTTTGGTGGATTCTATCCAAAATTAACATTTTGCAAATTTTGTAGCTAATTTTGTTCTGAATTCTATAGCTGATTGAGGAGCAAATTTTGGTTGAATATGTTGAAATAATGTAAATGCAAAGAGTATTCTTATTATTATTGATATATTATTCATGGGATCAATCCCCATTGTGGATTGATCATGTCGGTTATTGTATTAGGACCAAATCCCCTTTTGCAGATTGGTCAACAGACAATTGTAATAGGCAGAATAAGAAGTCGGCCCCAACAATTATTATTGAGACCCAGAAATATAATAAAGGTGGGTTTACCCACCAAGAGTGAGAAGTCATCCCTGCCAGTGAAGACACTTCACATGTGCTAGACTTGTATATATAGAGAGGCCAACGCCTCACTTTGACACACAACTCACTTGCTCATTCTGAGAGGCCAATTTTGATTTACCAGTTGGAGAGAGAGAGAGAAGAGTGGCACATCTTTTGGAGAGGACTTTTTGTATTGGTTTGAGTTATCTCTTGACATTGTATTGGCAATCTATAATAAGGAAGTTTTACTAGGTTTTCTTCCCCCGGAGGGTTTCCCAGGATAAATGGTGTGTCTCTTGTGAATGTGTATTTCTCAGTGATCTTGTTCTTATGTTGTTGTTATCTATTGAAATGCAAAGAACTATAATAATGGCATAAACATTAACATGGTTTCAGAGCCAACCTGAAGGAAGCATATTTTGTAAGAGAAAAAACGTCACTGTTGTCGTACCTGCAAATTAGGGTTTTTCAAAAGTGAAGCTTTTCAACTCCAAAACCACCTAGAAAGTTGTGCCCTCCCCCAAGGATCATTTTGGCACCTTCAGCGCACCTTTTCAGTGGCTGGATCTCACGGAAAGTGAAACCCTAGTTTCAAAAAGTACCAGAAAACCAGAGTACCAGAAGTACTAGAGTACCAGAGGTACCAGAAAACCAGAAGCACAGTCCAGAAATACGTAGATCGATTTTGGAAAGGAAAAAGTTGGATTTTCTCAAATCCAAGTACACCAGGCTACTCGCCTCGGCCAAGTGCACCTCCTGGTAAGGTCAAAAATTGATTTTGAGCATTTTTCATTTTTGGTCATTTTTCATAGCCCCAAGTACAAGATGTTTGCAAGCACAAAGCTTGTTGAGAAACTAGAAGGCATAGACAACTTCCATGCCTAGAAGTATAGGATCGGTATGATCCTTGCAGAGAATGACCTAGCAAGGTTCATCAAAGCAGAAGTGTCAGAACCCGAAGATGCCATAGAGAAATAAAAGCATCAAAAGGACTCAATCAAGGCTCAAAGAATCATTGCAAATTCAATCAAAGACCACCTGATCCCTTATGTATCATCCAAGAACACTTCGAAAGAGATGTTTGATTCTCTAAGAAAATTATATGAAGGAAGGAACATCAACCCAAAGATGAACCTAAGATCTCAATTGAAGAATACGAAGATGCAGAAAGGAGAAATGATTCAATAATATTTCTCCATAATCTCAGAGATTAAAGAACAGTTAAAAGCAATTGGAGACACCATAGATGAAGACGAATTCGTAATGACGGCCGTAAATGGTCTTACAAGACCTTGGGATGCATTCATTCAAATAATATGTGTTAGAGCCATGAAGTTGCAGTTTGATAGCCTATGGGAAGAATGCATCCAAGAAGAGACAAGGGTAGCTAACCATGAAGCACTACTAGCAAGGGATGATGATCAAGCCCTATCTACTCATACAAAAGGAGGAAGGAAGAAACCCTACTTCAAAAGGGAGACTCATAGAGAGCCTCAACCATCAAACAAATTCAATAACAAAGAATCTCATCCAAGGAGATTTCAGAAGAAAGGACAACGCAAGGAAAGAGATCTCTCATCCATACAATGCTATCATTGTGATTAGATGGGACACAAGGAAAATTCTTGTTCAGTCAGATGAGAAGAATACAAGAGGAAACATAAGAGGCAACATGCCCACATAGTCGAAGATGAAGAGCCACCTACAAAGATGATCAAGGATCATGTCTTGATCTCGGCCCTCTCAGGATCGGTAACACCTGGAGAGGACACATGGCTCATTGATAGTGGTGCATCAAAGCACATGACGGGTAAGAGAAGTACTCTCTCTTGTATTTCAAAAAAGAATTGTTCTCAGAAAGTGACACTTGGAGATGATTACCAATATCCCATCAAGGGAGTGGGAGAATCAAACTACAAGCTAGATTCAGAAAACTCAATAAAGATGAAGGACGTACTCTATGTACCATGCTTGAAGAACTTACTTTCCATATAAAATTTAGACAAGAAAGGCTATAGAGTTTCCTTTATAGATGGAGAAGTTCTCATGTGGGCTGGAGAAGAAACCATAAATGAAGCAATCATCATTGGAAATGAAGAAAATGGCTTATATAAGCTAAAGGGTCACCCAGAGACTGCCATGACCCATGCCATTGAAAACTCATGTGAACTTTGGCATAGAATATTAGCCCACATAAACTACAAGGCGCTACCATACATATGCAAAGTTGTCATAGGTTTACCAGAACTCAAGGTTGATCAAGAAGGCATGTGGAATGGATGTGCGCAAGGGAAGAATATCAAGAACCCTTTTCCAAAGGGGGACAACAAAGAAAAATGAGTACTGGTACTCATTCATTCAGACGTGTGTGGCCCAATGCCATCATCCTCCATTAGTGGGTATGTATACTATGCATCATTCATTGATGACTATTCTCGCAAGACCTGGATATATTTCTTGAAATCTAAAGATGAAGTATTCAGCATGTTCAAGGAATTCAAAGCCTTGATAGAGAATCTTTCTGAAAGGAAGATTAAGATACTCAGGTCAGATAATGGAGAATATACCTCAAAAGAGTTCATGGACTTCTACAGAGATGTTGGGATCAAGAGGGAACTCACTACTCCCTATAATCCTCAACAAAACGGTGTAGCTGAAAGGAAGAATAGAACAATTATGGAAGTTGTAAAGACCATGACCCATGATCAAGATCTTCCTATGTTCTTATGGGAAGAAGCAACAATGGCAGTTGTTTATGTGCAGAACCGATTATCCCATAGTGCACTTGTGTTCAAGACCCCGGAAGAGATGTTCACCGGAAAGAAGCCAGAGGTAAGCCATCTCAAAATATTTGGCTACCCAGTCTTCATACACATTCCAAAAGAGAAGAGAAACAAGTTGGAACCCTCCGCAAAGAAGGGAATATTTGTGGGATACTGTGAGGTCTCCAAGGCCTTCAGAATCTACATACCAGGTCACCGCTACATTGAGATCAGCAGGGACCTGACCTTTGATGAAGAAGCAACACTTAAGAAATCAATAAGATGACATATTGAAGAAGTATATGAAGAGGAACCCGTAATTCCCAGGATTGCAGAATCCGTGAGGGAAGTTCCCAGAGCTACAGAACCAGTGAGGGAAGTCGTAACTTCCCCTAATGAGGAAACTCCTGAAGACCATGATGTAACAGAAGTTCAACAACCTCCTCAAATAACCTTCTCCCATAAAAGAAAGCCTGCTTGGTCAAGGGAGCTTATTCAAGATGGAGAGAAGTATGGTGTTCCAGAAGGAACCTCGAGACAGGTGAAAAGACCAAATCCATTCTCCAGTTACACAGCTTTGATGTGTGATCTCCTAGATAAGGAGCCTACCTGCTTTGAAGAATCCATTCAAAAGAAGGAATGGGCAGATGCCATGACAGAGGAATACCAATGCATAGTAAATAACGATGTATGAGAAATAGTTCCCAGACCAAAAAGTAAGGATGTGGTATCATCAAAATGGCTCTTCAAAATAAAACATGTTGTTGATGGAAGTATTGAGAAATATAAGGAAATATTTGTCGCTCGTGGATTTTCCCGGAAAGAAGGCATTGACTATGAAGAGACATTCTCTCCTATAGCCAGATACACTTCGATTAGAACCATCATAGCTCTTGCAGCTAAAATGAAATGGAAGTTGCACTAGATGGACATGAAGACAACTTTCCTGAATGGTGTTATCGAAGAAGAAGTGTATATAGATAAACCCCAAGGATTTGAGGTTGAAGACAGGAAGTCTCATGTTTGCAGATTGAAGAAATCCTTATACGGATTGAAGAAAGATCTTAGAGCTTGGTATGGCCGTATAGATAGTTTCTTGACAAGCTTGGGCTTTACCAAGAGTAAAACTGATTCAAATCTCTACTTCAAAATTATGAATGATGAGCCAGTAATAATATTGTTGTATGTGGATGACTTATTCTTAACTGGAGAAGAAAATCTCATCACTGAATGTAAGAAGAGACTCGCTTCAGAATTTGAGATGAAAGACCTCGGCCTATTACACTATTTCCTAGGTCTTGAGGCATGCCATAGTCCAAAGAGGATCTTCCTTAACCAAGGGAAGTACACAGTTGAAATCCTGAACAGATTTGACATGTTAGAATGAAAGCCCATGATTACACCCATGGAAGCGAAGCTGAAGCTGCTGGTCGATACTTCATCAGACTTGATAGATTCCACACTGTACAGATAGATTATTGGATCGTTGATGTACCTGATGAACACCAGACCAAACATTTGTTTTGTGGTGAACACCTTGAGTCAGTTTCTGGTAGAACCCAAACATGTTCACCTAGTGGCTGCAAAACATGTGATGAGGTACCTTAAAGGTACATTAGATTATGGTCTCAGTTATGACGGAGTTCATAATTTCACATTGAGTGGATACACTGATTCAGATTGGGCAGGAAGCATTGCTGACAGAAAAAGAACTTCTGGATGTTGTTTCAGTTTGGGATCAACCATGATCTCGTGGCAGAGTAGGAAGCAATCCAGTATTTCTCTCAGCACAGCGGAAGAAGAGTACATTGTCGCATGTTCTGCTAGCTGCGAAGCTATATGGCTTCGAAAGTTGCTGACCGGTCTATTTGACCTAGAAATGGAAGCAACCATGATCCTATGTGACAACCAGAGCTGCATAAAGATGATAGAGAATATTGTATTCCATGATAGGTCGAAGCACATAGAGATTCGCTATCATTACATCTGTGACATGGTGCAGAGAGGAGCCTTGAAGCTCCTGTATGTTAGCACGGATGAACAGGTTGCTGATGTGTTGACCAAACCTCTATCTCGTGTAAAGTTTGAACACTTTCGAGATAATCTTGGTATAGTCCAAAAGGACCCTTCCTGAAAGGGGGAGTATATATGTTCCTTGCTTCTGACCTTGTTGTTAGACGTAAAGCAATATGACTCCTTGCTTTTGACCTCACTGTTAGACGCAAAGCAAGATGATGTGTGTGTTCCTTGCTTCTGACCTCCCTGTTAGACGTAAAGCAAGATGACTCCTTACTTCTGACCTCGTTGTTAGACGTAAAGCAAGATGATGTGTGTGTTCTTTGCTTCTGACCTCGCTATTCGACGTAAAGCAAGATGACTCCTAGCTTCTGAACTCACTGTTAGACATAAAGCAAGATGATGTGTGTGTTCCTTTCTTTTGACCTCGCTATTAGACGTAAAGTAAGATGACTCCTTACTTCTGACCTCGCTGTTAGACGTAAAACAAGATGATGTGTGTGTTCCTTGCTTCTGACCTCGCTGTTAGACGTAAAGCAAGACGACTCCTTGCTTTTGACCTAGTTGTTAGACATAAAGCAAGATGATGTGTTCCTTGCTTCTGACCTGGTTGTTTGACGTAAAGCAATATGATGTGTTCCTTGCTTTTGACCTAGTTGTTATATGTAAAGCAAGATGATGTGTTCCTTCCTTCTGACCTAGTTGTTAGACATAAAGCAAGATGATGTATACCTTGCTTCTTACCTAGTTGTTAGACATAAATCAAGATGTGACTTGCACTGAGCTACCAGCTTAACAGCTGTGACATAGAGCCAGTTTAGTACTGTGATGGGCCAACCTAGTGCTGTGATGAGGTATCATTTTATACTGATACATATTGATGTAGATGATGATGGAAATCTTTCGAGAATGACGATGTTGCCGATGGAGAAAACTTATGATGACTTATAGATATGCCAACCAATGTTCCAATATGATATTAACGATACTGTCCTCCTGATGCCACTGATGATGCAGACCTCTCTCGCCTGATGCTGTTGAATAATACCCTTCTTGTTAAGGGGGAGTGTTGAAATAATGTAACTGCAAAGAGTATTCTTATTATTATTGATATATTATTCATGGGATCAATCCCCATTGTGGATTGATCATGTCAGTTATTGTATTAGGACCAAATCCCCTTTTGTGGATTGGTCAACAGACAATTGTAATAGGAAGAATAAGAAGTTGGCCCCAACATTTATTATTGAGACCCATAAATATAATAAAGGTGGGTTTACCCACCTAGAATGAGAAGTCGGCCCTACCAGTGAAGACACTTTACACATGCCATACTTGTATATATAAAGAGGCCAGCGCCTCACTTTGACACACAACTCACTTGCTCATTCTGAGAGGCAAGTTTTGATTTACCAGTTGGAGAGAGAGAGAAGAGTGGCGCATCTTTTGGAGAGGACTTTCTGTATTGGTTTGAGTTATCTCTTGACATTGTATTGGCAATCTATAATAAGGAAGTTTTACTGGGTTTTCTTCCCCTAGAGGGTTTCCCAGGATAAATGTTGTGTCTCTTGTGAATGTGTATTTCTCAGTGATCTTGTTCTTATGTTGTTGTTATCTATTGAAATGCAAAGAACTATAATAATGGCATAAACATTAACAGAATAAAGGGGGATTCAACCTATAGGAAAATGAATGTATAAAACTGTATTTATTCATGAGTGTAAGAGGTTCCATATTTTAAACTTGGGGAAGTAATTCTACAGAGAAAGAAGCACTTGATTACACTATTTTATTCAAGGGATTCTCTTTCTGTGGGATTCTAGAGGACTGTGTAAGAACATATTTATTTGAAGTTAATAAAAAAATTGCATTCACTTGCACTAATGTATGATTTGCAAATTTGTTGTTACTTCTTCTTGTTAATTCAATTTTGATTTGAATCTTTAATTTCTTAAAGCTATGTTTACAGAGAGGAATATATTTTAATCAGAATTCGATTATAGATTCATGGAAATTTGATTGTAGTTAATGATAACTATTTATCATTTAATTATAATATATATTTTTTTGTTTTAATTATTGTTGAATTGAAAGAACGATTTCTTCAATATGATAGTAGATTTTATATTGAATCTATTTTATTGAGTTTAAGTATATGTTTTGATTGATTTGAATAACTATTTATTTAAGTCATTACATTGAATATTTGCATGAATAAATTCCAAATCATCTGAACTATTTCTATGATTTGGAAGTGAATTGTTACCTTGAATTTCCTCACAGTATTGATTCCCATAGGAACTTGAAACAAACCATTTACTCTCCTTTTTGTATGTGCCTGGGCCCTCCCATGAAGGAGTCAAGACTAGTCCCTCTCTGATACCATGTTGATTTTTCTTATGAGATGATATGAGATATTGATGTGTTATTACAATGATGAGTGTTCCATATATAGAGAACATATGGTGACCATCCATGAAAGGATGTGTCCCTTGGATAATAAATAACTACTTATTCATTATATATATTATATAACTACTTATTAATCTAGGAGAATGTCTTTCTGATGTTTCCCAAACATCAACAAGAGAATCATAGGATTCACGCCCTATGAGCTTGTTTATGGGAAGACAAGCATGCTACCCATCGAGTTTGAAATTAGAACCTTACATATCAACTTAATTATTTAGATAAAATAAGGTACAAGGCCTTGTTTCACAAAGAAATTCTTCAATAAAATAGGTCCAAGAAAGTGGCACGATAGATTCATCTAGAAGAAGAACCCCAAAGAAGGAAACTATGCTTTGCTATATGATTCAAGGTTTAAGGATTTTAAAGGCAAGTTGTGAACCGGGGGTTTGGGACCATATGAAATAAACACTTGCTATGACAAGGGATCAATGAAAATAAGGATAGTTGATGAAGAAAAGATACCTCTATTGGTCCATGAAGAAAAGATCAAATTATACAAGTTGTCTTAGTCAAAAGGGGAATTCACTACCCCACCACAAAAACAACCAATTTTGATTGAAAGTGTCACCACCTTCAAATTGGGACAAATTTCTAAACCATATTGAATGAAAAAAACATAAAAAAATAAAATAAAATTCCTAGGGTGAAAACTAGAAATGGTGCTCCAGGACAAATCATGGCCTGAAAACCATAAATGGAAAGCCTTGTGTTGTAGAAAAATAAAAATATATTCCTAGTGAAAACATCTTTAGGCACTATGAAGTAGAAAAGAGGTGAAAACCAACAATGGTAGTCCTATTTTGGGAAAAAATAGAAGAAAAATAAATGAAAAAATAGATCGACTCTATGATTTTTATTCAACCATCTCTTGAAGACATCAATTTGATTTAATATTCCAAAAGGACCGAAATAAAGGAGAAATATCCCAAAAGAACTTATAGCACACTCACAACTCAAGAGGAGGATGCATTGTAGGAACACACAATAAAAAATTGTTGCATAGTTAACTTAGGGGATTATTCTCAAGGTAAATTATGTGGTTATATCACAAATATGCATATTCAAACTCTGCCTTGATATTAGGTTTATAGTCCATGGAAAAACTTTCCAAGTTTTGCATAAATCAACACTGAGCAAGAAATTTAGATAACACATAAATAAAGACATATTTAAACCCAAGAGGATACATAATATGCAAAAATCCTTGATTTTCAAGATACAAATCTAAAGTTACAACAAGAATTAGGGAGAAAAAATATAACTTGATATGGAGCCTATATTAGGAGTTAATTCAAGAAGAAAATAATGAAAGTGGCAAACTTTCCCAGCACATTGGCTCCTTGAGTAAAACAATATCCAAACTTGGAATGTTATAAACACAAAGTACATAAAGTCAACATGCAAATACAACTTATTTTTTACAATTCTATAGAGCAACAATGAAAAAGGAGTAGATAAAATAATTGTATAACCAAGCATAAAAGAACAATGTCTAGAGTAAGTTTCTAGGCTTCAGGGGTTTGATGACACCATAGTTGTGGAGTTTGCTCAATATTTAGTAGAAATTTTACAAGAGGGCAATCTGAGGGTTGGAGGATGTTAAACAATGGGTCAAGAGGAGTATTCTCCCAACACCTTGGCATGCAGTATCTCTCCACATAATGTTGTACACCACCTATGATAGGAGGAACAACATCATCTATGCTTATCATTTCATATTATTGAAACAATTGAGGTATTCCTACAATGTGCCTAAGGAGAACTTAAGCATTTCCTACTTCCTTCTCTAGTTCCTCAAGGAAATGAGAAAAAACGTCCAGGTATGGAAATCCATGGCTCTATGCCATCATGGAATTACCAAATTGATCGTAGGTGATGAGATAACCAATCAAGATAACATTCTCCCTTCGGCTAGGATTTTAGAAATGGATGTTGGAGAATTCACAACCTTGGAATCTATGAAAGGAGAAGATGCTAATATTGCAGAAGTAATGAGAGGGAAAGGAAATGAAGATAGAGTGGGAACAAGCAAGAAGAAAAAGAGGAAAGAAAAAAAAAGTATAGGGGTAGAGAATGTGATTAAGGAAGTTATTGATACTCTAATAGAGATAGGGGATTCTTCTCATTCAATCCTCCACTATACTGAAGAAGAGGCTAGGGAAACTAATCACATAAAATCAAGGACAAAAACAAAATTACAAGTAGAGATGCACTCAACCCCACTCCATGCATGGAGGATACTCAAGGAATTACTAGCATGGAGATTTTCAAGGTAGAAACTAGTACATATGAATTGTTGGCTCAGTTGAAGGAAGCACAAGTAGGGATTGGGAAGGGGAAGGCCTTAGTAGACCTAAACAAGGGGGGCACCATTCCCCTATAGGACCGTGAATAGGTGATTTCAAGCCTCCAAGAGAAATATATGATTTGAAAATGAAGAATATGGATATTGTTAAGAACCTAGAAGAGTAGAATTTGATTCTTAGGGAAGACTTAGAGAAACGCAAGGAGGAAGAAAAAAGTATGATTGAGAAAAATGTTGTTTTCAAGAGCTATATTTCCAAAACAACATAGATTGTAGAAGAAATGTTATCCTATATGCCTCTTGTGAGTACTTTCACCCTATATCTCAAAGAGAAGTGGTGTAAATTTAAGTTGCATCAGATTGCCAACAATTTTCCTTATTAGATGGGAACACATAAGGACTTCACCAAAGTGTATCGTTTATTCCATGAAAAAGGAAAAAAAAACATGTATGAGTTTTATTTACATAGTTATTTAGTACATTAGGTTATGAATTGGTTTCCAAACCCTTATGTGGGGGATGTTTAGCTAAGATAATTCTATTCATGGATGCAAAATAAAGAGAGTGGGGTCATAGAAGCCCAAAGGTATAGGGATTCAAAGATAAAGATCAACTTGTGAGTGGGTCTAAAGCCCCTAGGTTGAGAGACATTATAAAAATACATGCACATTTGACCTCATATTTAGAGATAGTCCTAGTACTTAGGGGAAAATACAAGAACCATTAGGGTCCTCAAAGATAGAATTCTGCAGTGGTGCTAGAGTAGGTAGGAGTTTATTCCCACTCTTAGGAGAGTAAAGCCAAATTCCCTTCAATGTTTGAGAGATTCTATATACATGTCATGATTGTATGTGGATCACATGAGGAGGATGGGCTTGAACTAGATTGATCGAGGTTTCGATTTCCACTTTTCCTCCACACCATTCCATGATGGAGATCCACTAGAGAATTGGATGAGGAGGGAAAAAGGAGAATATGGAAAACAATATAGAGACAGGTAGTGTTGGCGTTGGAAGTCACTCCTGGATTGCAGTAGGAGAAGAGACCGGCGTCCATCAGTTTATGTCACGATTTGTTTATAAAGGGGGATGATCGAATGAAAGTAAACTCAGAACAATATCGCTCGCTCAGAAAACTAGGTTGGAATCACAGGGACATGTGAGGTCTTGATTTAACTTAAGCTAGTAATTTTGCATAGTGGTGAGTAAGTGGAGAGAAAGAAAGGGGAAAAGTATCAGATATGAGATCCTCTCAAACCAGAGAAACTTCAAAGTAAACCTCAAACGTTGCAGAACTAATACAATCAAACATACATCATATAGTTACAGCAACACCCGACTGGATCATCCATACCCGGGCTTTCAGATTCAGAGGAACAAGGAAAGGAAGATGATGGCCGCCATTAAACAAGAAATATCAAAATATCAATGTATAACTAGAGAACCAGATGCTTTTTTAAAGATTTACAGTCAGGAGCTTAGCTCTACCATCAATCCCTTTTCAAAATGGCCAAAAGGCCTACATATACTCAAAACTTTCGTAGCAGGAACTTGCTCGGGTTTCCATGGCACGACGTCCAGGTCACTTCTGTCAGACTGTGCATGCAATCTCTCTGCCATACGCAACAGTTTACGTCGGGCCTTTGCCTGTCAGACTGCCCATGCAGTCTAATGTCGGACGTGATATTTTGTCAGAAAGGACTGACATCCTGCCACTGTGCTTGTCCCTTCCCGACCTTCCATTTATGGAAGGAGATGACTTTCAACCACCATCAACTGCCTCAATAAATTCTTTCTTGGGATCAGGCAACGCTTGGTCAACTCTGCACCTGCAGGACGTGGAAATCTCCCTTTGGCTTCTGCTTCTTTGTTGGACTGCTGGGAGGGGACCCATATGGAGGAAGTGGATGAGGGTCTGACGGGGGCAATGGAATCAACGTTGTGAGGGTGAGACGAGAGGTGCTGAGGTGGAAGCACCAGGTGGCGAAGAAACAGAGGCTGTGACACCAGATGATGAGGTGATGTACTGCGAAAGGTGACAAGGAGGCCGCAATGCAACAGGTCAGGGAGTGAGGACACGACAGAGGTGGAAATGGATGGGAGAGAGAGAGAGGCACATGGCAGAAGGTGATAGGTGGGAGCGAGGAAATGGGAATAAGGTGGGATAGGATGGTGCTGAGTGGAAGATACATGGTGGAAGGAGGTAAGTGGAGGGATTCAGAGATGTGATAAGGAGGGGGGCTCTTTAAGTCACCAATTCTGGACCCCCCCCCTTATTAGAGGTAGAATGGCAAGGGGGGTCCAAAATCCAACCTTGACCGTAGATCGATGTTCCCCAATCCAGGTCGTTGAGAGATGTGTGGCTAATTCCGGACCCCCCCTCCGCTTTAAAGGTAGAATGATGAGGGGGCTTCGTAATCCAACCTTGACCGTAGATATGGGCACACAGAATCTGACCGCCCAGATTTTCCCACTGCTTAACGAAACACGCATTTGCGCCCCAAACTTAGTGTAAGTGGGTTTTTACCCCACTTCTTTGCATTTGCCACCCAAAGGGGCCTATATTTTAGGAAGACACCCCCTTTACAAGAAATATCACTAACATTAGGCTCCATGGGGGATAGAGTCATCCCTTTGATGCTCTAAGAACTCATTTTGCAGCTTTAGTGCCTTGCTATTGGGCTATGGAGTCAAGCTTGAAACACCCTGCTGAAAATACATGCCAAAAAGTAAAATTAAAAGAAAAAATAAATAAACATACATGCTCAAAAAGATCTTATCTATGTACACTCCTAAACTAGTAAAATCCTTTACATGGGGCTAGGTGAAAGCAAACTTCCACCATAGCCATTCAAGCAACTTCCTGAATAGAAGTTCCTTCCTTCTGTCAATGATCAACAAAAGATGGTGTAACCGTGACAACAGAATGGTTACGCTCTTCAACTCCTCCTAACAGACTGAAGTTGAGATGAAATACGGTGGCTCCAAATTGTGAAGGAAATACAACTCCATGTATTCCTTCACAGGCTCATAGGACCAGTGGCAAACTCCAGAAAATTGGTGACAAGAAGCCTCCTCTGC
The DNA here is from genome assembly GCA_009831015.1 of Picea engelmannii. Lineage (NCBI taxonomy): Eukaryota > Viridiplantae > Streptophyta > Pinopsida > Pinales > Pinaceae > Picea > Picea engelmannii. The sequence goes on from ML784805.1 coordinate 419,792, forward strand.
TACACAGTTGTTCACGCATGGCTGAATATCTCTGGTAAGCATAGGTGGGTGGACAACTGACGTAGGCTGTCTGATCTCAGGCGGTGGCTGCTCGCTGACTGGCTCTGGACATAAGGCAAACTGCTCCTCTTGCTGCTCCTCTTCCAAATAATCATCAAAGTTGGGTGAGAAAAAAACTCCTCCATTTTGAAAAAATGTAACTATCTCCCGATCCTCCATTTCGACCCCGAATGTAAACACATCATGGGAAATCTCGTGAAGAAAAAGAGAACCATCCATTTCTACCATTGCTTCCTCCTTTAAATCTGAGACAACAGGCTCATCGGGGGCAGAAACTAATGCAACTATGAAATCTTCAATATCCTCTTCAAAAAAGTTGCCAAGAACATTTGCCTCAAGGATTGGAAAATCCTCTCTGTTGTCTTCAGATTCCAACTTTTCTAGTCGGGAAGAGAGAAACTTCATCAATTTACTCAGAGCATCTTCTTCCTCCAGACTTCTAATCTTACAGCCCTCATCATCACAACCTCCGTTAGACACAATCATATCTGGGAGGATTTCTTCTTCTTGGCTCTCCCATGGGTTAGATTCATAATGGCCATAAACAGGACCCGTGGGACAACTCTTTTCCTCATCATGTTGCTCAGGAAGGCTGATTTCCTTGAAATGTCCTTCATTTGTGAACAGAGGAGAAGGATTCGCAGTCTGCTCTTTACCAGAATGATCATCAAACTTGGGTGAGCACAAAACTCCCCCATCTTGTAAAAAAGGAACGATCTCCTGATCCTTCAATTCAATCCCAAATGTAAATACGTCATGGGAAATCTTGTGAAGGAAAAGATAACAATCCTCTTCCACAATGGCTTCTTCCTTTAAATCTGAGACAACAGGCTCATCAGGGGTAGAAACTAATGCAGTTATGAAATTATCAATATCCTCTTCAAAAGAGCTGCCAAGAGCATCTGCTTCAAAGGATGGAAAATCCTCTTCACATTGTTCAGCTTCCCACCTATATAGTCAGGCAGTGAGAGATTTTAACTGTTCCATAACTCCACCCGAATAATCTTCTTCCTCCCTGGGATCTTCATTATCATCCATTGTAGAGATACCAAAAGCATACTCTTCAAAGGCGGGAAACTCCTCTGCACATAGTTCAACTTCCCACCTGTCTAGTCTGGCAGTGCTAGATTTTATCAGCTCCATAACTCCGCCCGAAGCATCTTCTTCCTCCCGACATACATCACTCTCATAACCTTCCTCTGATGCAGATGAATGGGGATGAGAGAGGGTTGATTTCTAATCCAAGTCATCAAGATCATCCTCACGACCTACGTAAGAAGCAGCTCTATCTTGTATACAGTTGTTGTATCCCTCACAACAGTTATGAAAAATTAACTCAGAGGGATAAAGATTCTGACAATAGGCAGTGAAAGCTGCATGAAATTCTACGAGTGAAGAAATGCTAGCAGGTGGTAAAGAATGATACCATTTATGAGCATCCCCTGCTAACGAGAACATGAACATTTTCAATAATACATCCTCATGATGTATCTCCCACTGATGCATGAGTTCATGAAACTCACAGAGATGTTGAGCAGGGTTTTCCTCTTCATGCTCTCTAAATATGGGAAAATAATCACTCCATCCATCCGGAGAAGGGACAACATTAGGAAAAATTAAAAGGAGCAAACCTCCAAGCTAGGATTTTCTCCATTCCGAACCAGCAGAGTCGCTAATCGATCCTCGAATCATGGAGTCGCCAGGTGAAATATGCGCAACTTCGAATGTGGCTGGTCTTTGCTCACCATCAAAGGTCAGATCCTAACGTTGTGTCGTCCCAGGAAACTTCTCAGGCTGAGAAAGAAGCTGTTGAAACCTTCTCGAGAAATCTCCCCTGGGTCAGCTTTCAGGCATGCTAAAGTAGCCACAGTCGAAACAGTGCAGTGGAAACATTAAAGTTTCCACAGTGGAGTCACTAGGTGCACAGTAGCAATATTCAAGGGCTCTGATGCCTGATTCACCTTCAGAATCAGAGGCTCAATTTCGTTCAATCCCAGGGAAAATTTTCAACTTCGTCCCTGGAAACGGTGCCAAAAATGTTGGTGTTGGAAGTCACTCCTGGATTGCAGTAGGAGAAAATATCGACGCCCATTAGTTTATGTCATGATTTGTTTATAAAGGGGGGTGATCGAATGAAAGTAAACTCAGAACAATATCGCTCACTCATAAAACTGGGTTGGAATAGCAGGGACATGTGAGGTATTGATTTAACTTAAGCCAATAAGTTTGCATAGTGGTGAGTAAGTCGAGAGAAAGAAAGGGGAAAAGTCTCAGATATGAGATCCTCTTAGACAAGAGAAACTTCAAAGTAAACCTCAAACGTTGCAGAACTAATACAATCAAATGTACATCGTATAGTTACAACAACACCCGACTGGATCATCCATACCTGGGATTTCAGATTCATAGGAACAAGGAAAGGAAGAGGTTGGCCGCCATTAAACAAGAAATCTCAAAATATCGATGTATAACCAGAGAACCAGAGGCTTTTTTAAAGATTTACAGTTGGGAGCTTAGCTCTACCATCGATCCCTTTTCAAAATGGCCAAAAGGCCTACATATACTCAAAACTTTTGTAGAAGGAACTTGCTCAGGTTCCCATGCAACGACGTCTAGGTCACTTCTGTCAGACTATGCATGCAATCTCTCTACCATACGCAACAGTTTACGTCGGGCCTTTTCCTGTCAGACTGCCCATGCAGTCTAATGTCGGACGTGATATTTTGTCAGAAAGGACTGACATCCTGCCACTGTGCGTGTCCCTTCCCGATCTTTCATTTATGGAAGGAGATGACTTTCAACCACCATCAACTGCCTCAATAACTGCTTTCTCGGGATCATGCAAGGCTCGGTCAACTCTACACCTACAGGGCGTGGAAATCTCCCTTTGGCTTCTGCTGCTTCGCTGGACTATCGGGAGGGGACCCATATGGAGAAAGTGGATGAGGGTCTGATGGGGACAATGGCATCAACGTTGTGAGGGTGAGACGAGAGGTGCTGAGGTGGAAGCACCATGTGGCGAAGAAACGGAGGCTATGACACCAGATGATGAGGTGATGTGCCTCAAAAAGGTGACAAGGAGGCCGCAATGCGATAGGTCGGGGAGTGAGGACACAACACAGGCAGAAGTGGATGGGAGAGAGAGAGAGGCACATGGCAGGAGGTGATAGGTGGGAGTGAGGAAATGGGAATAATGTGGGCTAGTATGGCGCTAAGTGGAGGATACATGGCGGAAGGCGGTAAGCGGAGGGAGTTGGAGATGTGACAAGGAGGGGGCCGCTTTAAGCCACCAATTCCAGACCCCCCCCCCCAATTAAAGGTAGAATGGCAAGGGGGGTCCGGAATCCAAACTTGACTGTAGATCGGTGTTCCCCAATCCAGGACATTCAGATATGCGCGACTAATGCTGGACCGCCTCCTCCGCTTTAAAGGTAGAATGGTGAGGGGGCTCCAAAATCCAACCTTGATCGTAGATCTGGGCGTGCAGAATCTGGCCGCCCAGATTTTCCCACTGCTTAATGAAACACGCATTTGCACCCCAAACTTAGGGTAAGTGAGGTTTTACCCCACTTCTTTGCATTTGCCACCCAAAGGGGCCTATCTTTTAGGAAAACACCCCCTTTACAAGAAATATCTCTAACAGGTAGGATATCATGGAATTCATGAAATCACACACATTCTGGCCTATGACCTTCAATATGCATGCAAAGAAAAACAATCAAATGATGAGGAGTGAGTAGGGTAGCACTCATTTTGGGGGATCATTTTAATATGTTGCACAAGGTCATGTTACTCTTTAGTTAGGGGTATGATGGGACCCTATATTACCATCTAGTTACCATCTATTTACTACCTTTTTTCAGACTACTATTGTTACATTTTCCTTATAAACTTAAGACCTTTTAAGCACTTCTGTTTTTCGATGGTCAATCAATTAAATGTTTGCTAGTATATGTTTATTAATGAATTAATTTGACTTATTTTCATGAGAATATGAATAATTCTTAATGCATAAATTGTTTTTGGGTGAATAATCATGTGTTTGTATTTTTATGCATTAATAATTTTTGGAAAAGGGAAAATTTTATTACATCCTAATCAAAAGTTTGGAATATGCACCAAAAAGAGTTTATTCATACCATTTCCCTTTAATCCCAATAACTTAGATGAAAGGAACCAAGGAGCATAATTTGAGGGATCTTGTATTCAAAATTTATGGAAGAGTCTTAATGTGTTGTCATACTATGGAGGACAAACATTCACTCTTGAACAACTTAATCTCTCCCAAATAAGACCGCATTTGAAAATAAAACCAACAATAAGAGTAAGAGACACTAATGTAGAAGTTGCACCTAGGTAAGGGAAAATATGATAGACAAACCCCAAATCAATTATGGATTTCATTGATTGGATCACTTTGGGCTCTTCTAGAAGTAATATGAATATTTAGATAGGAGGGGATCACAGAGATAGGGTCCTTGATTTCCCATTTAGAATTTTCATATTGTTATAGTCACGGATCTTTTAAGATTTAGAAAGAAAGATCCATAACACAGTCATAGAAATTGTTGTGCGAGGCAATTTTTTGAATATTTGAATAAAGAAACACTATATTTCAATTGTAACAATGTTTTCTCCAAGGTTTTGAACTCCCTTGGGTAGGGGCCACTCAAGGGGAGGACCCAAAACCTTCCTTTGTTATGTTTCTTCTATGTTCATGGTTTATTGGCAAACTATTCATTGTTTATTTTTAGTGATTTTTTTTTATCAATGGTCTTTTTCAATTTAAACATTTACAATAGATGGATTTTATGATGTTTCCTTTCTTTAATTTACAATAACCAACATGTTGTGAGTTGTGATATTTACACTCTTCATGGATATCTTGTTTATAGTTGTAGTTATCTCTATATTGTGATATATAGTTAGTAGTGATTGATTGCCCCCTTTATGTATCACTCCCTTTGATCTACATTATGTTGGGATTGAAATTACTCTACTAGATGTCTAGAAAATAGTAAGAAGAGGTGGTTAGCAAAGCCAATATCCTAGAGTGAGTAAAATGAACATTGGATGATCTACTCATAGTTGGTTATTTTCATTAGCCAAAAAATCATTAGTAGATTAACTAATGAAATTTCCAAATATAGTGCATAGTGCTTATAAAGCATTACGTAGTTGGATTGATTATTTAAAAGTGTTCTTGATATTTTGACATTGCATTGTCATTGCAATTCCTCGGCCCATTATAAGGATGAGCAATAACCTATAACACTAATTTTGGTTAGTGCCTTGGTTCTTTGGCCACTTTTGTTGATAGGGTTTAATGGTAGTGGAAGTGAAAATGGATCTTGGACCTATCTCCCGCTAATTGGATTGTGATCACTTATTCTTTAAGTTGCTTATGCAAGGAGGGGAACTGGTGTTATTTTGAATACAAAAAGGTGACAATATGGTTACAACTGCTCAATGGAGTGTTGGCATTGACAAACAACCAAGAAGAGGTTGGTGTGGCACTTAGCTTTGATTTTGGGTGGTCATAGTTAGGAACTTAATGGTCTTAGTTCCATACTAGAAGTGCTCTAAGCTAAACTCATAGTAATTTGATTACTAATATGAGGAAATATTAAAGAATTTTTCTCTAAACTAGAGTCGAGAGTCCAAAAACTCTATCCAAGAAGGCTATTTTCTTTAGTTAGTTGTTTATCTCTTAACATTAATTGTTTATCTCTTAATATTACTTCACCAATATTGTAATCGCAACTCAAAAAGGGTTTCCAATATTGTAAGAAACATGCACAATTTCCAATACACAGTGGTTGTACCAAAATGCAACATTGAATGTATGAAAAACTAATTGATGTAGTCTCTTAACAAATCAACCACATTGGTCAAAACTTAGGAGTGTTAAGAGCACAAGTCAAAGAGCTACATGCATTCACATAGGTCTTTTTTATGTGTCATTAAGAGCTCCAACTATTATGTCCCTAGTAACAAAGCAATTAATGCTCTATATGTTGAGATATATATCATAGGTTTTGAAGCTTAAATGATGGTATATATCTCCACATATACAATATCAATTACTCTTTATGGAATGTATATTGACAAACATTATTAAAATCCAATGATGTTTACTCCAATATATATAACATTAATTGTTTTACTAATGAGGGTATATTGAGAAATATTGCAATCATCGACACAATAAACAACAAATTATAATGACATTCCAATTTTAATCACATCGACCAATGATTGCAAGTTATAGTGTGGTGGCATGTCCACTATCCCTCATTCCTGAATGCCCTAGCCTTCTTTGATCAATCGGGACATCAATCCCGCATAACACCTTAATGGTTGCCTTTTCTCTCCAAACGGTTGTATCACATTCCAACAAATTTCTCATGCTGGGCCATCGAGAATGTATTTTTAGTGAGTACGCTTTGTTTATAATCAAAAGCAAAATGATCGAGAATGTATTTTTAGTGAGTCCTTGTTTTTCATAGTTGTTGTGTATTTTTTTTTATATTCTTCTATTGGGTATTTTCACAGTTGATGCTCGCATCACACAACGTGTTTTTATAGTAATTTCAGCCGAGATGAGATATAGTGATTTTAGTATATTGACGTTTTTCAGAGTCAGCAGAGTCGGCTTTTTAGAGTTGGTTTTGGCTAGCTGTTCTACAAAATGGTTTTTTTCACTGGAATTTGGCCATATAAAAATTTACCATGGATGCTTTGCAACTCGAAATTTAGCCACTTCAAATTCAATTCTCTGTGAATTTTCGCATCAATTAAACTTCTTTGGCCCATCCAGGCTCAGTGTTCAAAACTAAAGCTCTGATACCATTTTGTAACGTCCCTGGCCACTCATGGCCAGGCCATGCTACTCCAGAGAACACTTTCGTTATCTCAACAACGGAACATACTATAACATACCCAGTATCCAACTGAGCTATGCCACATAGCTTTTTATCCTCAAATACGTATATACACACACAGGCATACATACATATTGAACTGCATGCAATTAATCATATACACACCTAACTCATACATAAGCTTTATATATAAAATGTAAACAGACAATTACATTCTCTAAAAATACAGATTCATACTGAAATAACAGTAAACATAGACATGCATCATATACAGGAAATACCCATAAATATAACAATAGTTATAACCACAGATGGATAAACCCATAAAAATAAACATGTAAATAACAGTGTAGCATGTAAATTTATCACACAGTTGACACTTATCTTTGCAAGGATATCACCAACTACGTGCAGACCTTCCACGAACCTCCTAGCCATAGACCACATTGTTCATCACTCTCAACAGTGAGTCACCCTTGAACTGGGACTAAACTCAACCCGGGAAAGGGATTCCTAACCAGGCTAAGGGTTCACGGTCGACAGGAAAGACTCCCTCTTAGGTGCTCACTCAACCGACAGCCTATAGCCTCTCATTCCCCACATGCCTATCCCACCCAAGGAAGTGTGCCCCTTCTCTGCTCAAAAGTGCTTCGGCTGCCCCACTTCCCTTCCAAGGCTTCAACAACAGGCCATTCTGGAAGTCTCAGAGCACTATAGTTGTAGTTTATCACCTTCAGGAATCGATCCCCAACAATTCTCTCACTCAAAGAATTGTTCACGAGCCTGACAACCCGCCTCTTATGTATCCCACGGGCTTGACAACCTACTTCTTCAGTCCATCTCCCAAGCTAATCAACTACACAAACATGAATGACTATTGATACAAGTTCAGGTACACTGACAGTAAGGTATGGAGGATAACTGACTGAGTAAGTGATCATGGAATAATGGTTGCATGAATGGGAAGAATGATGGAAAGAATGATGGAAAAGATACCAAGATGCACTAAGTCCCAACAATAAGTATGCATGTCCCCAACTTGACATTTGTCATGTTGGGAGCTACTTTGGCTCACTTGTCCCCAACTTTAGAACTTAGGATAAAATAATTATCCATACTTTATGATTTAAGAAATATTTATATAATATTCATTTTTGGCTTAAGCTCCCTAGATTAGCCATTTTTCTTAACTTTTGGCCCTCCCTTTCCCTAACTAGTGAAGTTTAGTCCCCCATCTCTTTTATCGTGGTCGGTCTGCGCACAGTGATCTATTTTATATTAATGATGAGGTGTATACAAATATATGTGCATCGAGCTTTAGCATTTAGGCTCTCTGGCCTAATTCGAAACATAAGCATCATAGTCTTATAATAACTCTCTCACCAGCCTATAAAGCACAACATATACACAAAGTCTCCCTGGCCTCAATATCGCGTGCACTTAAGTTTGCTATGCGCTGTATCCTAGAATGCGCATCATTTTACTGCGCAGTGCATGCGCGTACTACACCATGGAAAATGCAAGCCAAAAGATATAAAACAACTCACCAGCTTAAGTACATTATTACATTTACTGTTGGGGTTCTACTTGGGGATATTACAATCCCCTCCCCTTATTTATGCATTGTCCTTAGTGCATCATGTACTCATATATAACAAAATTTTCAAAAATCCTCAGTGCATTATATACCATGTACCATTCAAATTCTTTAAAATCTACAAGCTTTATCTATTGAAAGTTTGTTATCTATCTAGTGCTCTACTTTCCAGCACCAATTCTGGTACTCATACTGCAACTTGAAGTCAATTTCTCTATTCCATTGAGCTATTCCATAGAGCTATGTTCCTTATTACATGCTTCAATTAAACTTCATTGAAGAAGCAACTGGATGTAGATCCATGACGTTCCATCCATATTTATATCTCACTGGTCAACAACACTCCAACCAACGGTCTCTCTTCCCCACGTGCCTGTACAACCCAAGGTAGTATGCACCTTCACTGTCCAACAGTCCATCGACTGCTCAACTTCCCTTCCAGGGCTCCAATACAGGCCAGACAGGAAGTTTCAGAGCACCGTGGTTCCAGGAGTCCCAACTTTAATCATTATTATACAAATTACTATCTTTTGTTATTCAAAATCCATTTTTGAATATAGAAATGGATTTAGCACACTGAAATTCTCTGGACACTCAGATTCTATAAAAATAATCACTTAAATTTACAAATCCAACAATTTCTAGCCAGATTTCGACCAAATATCCTTCTAAAAAAATCTTCATTTCATAGAATCTTTAACCTTCGTAGAATTTTTAACCTAATACATTTTTAAGCAAGGCATCAACTGCGATAAGAAAACGTGTTGCAAAATAAAAAACCGGGATTGAGGGAACCTCGAGAGCCGTCGAAAATGCTGTGTAGATAATAATTGCGGTCATGTTCGTGTCCAACTTTCAGGCTCACGTGGGCGGTGGGAGTGCCTTGCCTCTGTGACGGGCGGGAACGTGGCCTTTCGTCGCTCCATTGTTTCTATTATTAATTAAATGCCTACACCATATAGGTAGTCACATCTTGTACTCTTTTGAATGAAATCTTTGACAAAACAAACTTTGCATTGTTTGTGTGGTTACAGGGAAGATTCCCGTTAATAAGTGAACACTTTTTTTAAATTGTTTCTCAAATTTAATATAATTTTGTCCAAAAAGTGTTCTCAAATTTAATATAGTTTTTTCAAAAGTTATAATAAATAAAAAAGCGTTTCTCTAATTAATATAATTTTGTGAAAAATTGTAATAAATTTTTTTTAATTGAATTTTTTTTTTAATTATAAAGTATTATTTTTCTAATTATAAAGTATTATTTTTCATGATTTTAGTTATTTTAATATAAGTCACATAATTTAAATTTTCAATTATTTTATTATTGAAATTTTTTAATTATAAAATATGTTTCATGTTTTTATTTATTTTAAGATAACTCAAATAATTGAAATTTTTTAAATAAAAAAAATTATACGAAGAAAATT
>ML784805.1:429931-441800 GCA_009831015.1 Picea engelmannii
AAGTGTGACACTCCTACATTGGGGTTTCTCCATTCTTAACATTCATTATGCACAAGGCAATGATATCACACCCTCGACATGCCCCATGCAAGGTTTATGATGGAAGAATTGAGAGAAAACCACATGTTTGTTATAGGATTTGGGGCAGCTTGAAATCATCATTACACATGAAGTATGAAGGGGAATTGATCGAGGTGGATATTGGTGGCCACCAACTTATTCCAACTGGCTCCTTTTGACAATGTTTAGTTCATCTCTTCATCGAACGGGTGTGGGTCCATTTGGGGATACCACAAACTATCACCTTAGATCAGGATAGCAGGTTACTCAACACATTTTGGTCGAGTCTCCGGTCACTGTTGGACACCAAGCTCACTAAATCCATTGCTTTCCACCCCCAAACCGATGGCCACTTCACTATGGGCCTTACACTATCACCAAGGTTGTGGGTAGCAATGATTTTGAGCTCAACACTCCATCATTCCTTGGCTTGCACCCATTGTTCAATGAGGACCTCCTTCGGCCATATTTTCCACTATTATTGGACACCTCAGAGATCACAGAACAATTGACACCAACAAAGCTCAACCCTGACTACATGGAACATGCATCCACCGATCAGATAATGGACACATAGGTCAAGGGCACTCCCCAGCAGAGGATCCAACTTTATCGAGTTGTCAAGGAAGGGAAACTCCTACACCAAGGCAAGTGGCTCACCCAGGGCCAAATTCAACAGAAGTTTCCTCACCTGATGGGGGCACTCAACACAATGGAGACCATTTCTTCCTAAGGGGGGAGGATTAATCAAGGTGGATATTGGTGGCCACCCACCTATTCCAACTGGCTCCTCTTGACAGTTTTTAGTTCAACACGTTATTATGTAATTCTTTGTAATTGTGGGTTCTACACTTCTGGGGCTTTTTGAAGCCCTACACATCTTTCTATGTGGAGATTGGTGGCCACCCACCTAATCCAACTAGCTTATTTTAGAATTTTTCATGTCAATACATCTTTCTTTACTTCCAGGGCTATTTTGGGGCCCTAAAATGAGTTTTTTTGTCTTGCCACAATCAAACTATAGAGAAATTCAGAGTTTGATGTCATAATGTGTAGTTCTCGAAAAGACCTTTCCAACGAGTTATCACGTGCCTAAAACAGAGGTTGTATGCAAAAGTTACGACCCTGAGAAGTTGAGGTACCAACTTACCCATCGAGACCCATATAACTTTTGGTGTTTCATCTCCCAAGGTTAGGTTTTTGGAATTCATGAGTAATTTTAAAAATTCCTTTGGAGCCTCATTGTAATCATTCTTCTTAGACAGATGTGTGTAGCAGCCACATCTCTTCTCAGAGATAACTATCATCATTCAAGAAAATTGTTTTTAGTTATGCAGTTTTACTGTTTCAACCTATTTTATTTATTGAATAGAAGTTATTGTTCAATAGATATATGTTGTTGTTTTCTGTATCTCTGTGTTATTGTATTCAATCTGTTATTCCTTTCATTCTGCTCATAAATCCGAATCAGGAATGGTTCAGTAAGTCTCAGTAATGTGCGATACTATTCAAGTTTTATAAGCATGAAATGAAAAAGGAAATCATTGTTGGAGTGGTATTCTTATCCACTTGATTCCAGAGTCACTTGTGTGCTCAACTTCTAAGGAGTTCCAGTGTCTGTAGTGCGAACATCTTTTCCTTGGTTCCTTATTATCTTGTTGTGGTCATTAACGAGAGGTGAATCCACTATTGGCCTTTCTTTAGGTGGTATCCCTATCTCCGAAATCAAACTGTAAGTATGCAATTCAAATATTCTTGGTTTATGCGACCAACTATCATGTGAACTCTTAGGCAAATCCTTCAACGAATATAGTTGTTGGGAACACCAGGGAGGTGGTAGATTAGGCTAGTTTACAGGTGGTGGGTCCTAGTCTCCACTCATTCAGAAAAGGAAAGGATGAAAACAAAGGATGTAAAAAATGGTAATGGGACTTATGAAGAGGGGAAACAAAACAAATCCAAGAAGCCTGCAAAGAATTCCCACCACAAGGACACTAAATAAAAAAATACTAGGGCTTAGGGTGAGGAAATGCAACTAGTGTGTAACTACCATAGTCGTTTTCTGAAGGACATCAAGAAAAAATTGACAGGATAGAGAAGAAGGTCAGAAGGAAAAAAAAAGAGACACCAAATGAAGAATTGGTGGAAGAATATGGATCCCAGACATAGGATTTTCTGGAGCAAGAGACACTAAGATTTTTAGAATGATAGAACTTTATTGGACCAACAAAGCCCTCATAACCCACTGGGTTGTAGAGGAGAAAGAAGACCAGTGGAAGGAGAACAAGGACAAGCAGGAGGAGATCATCAAAGACCTGAAATTGTTGCATAAAAGTTTAAGAGATCATCTCCCATTCCATTAACATGTTCTACATATATCCTTTTAATAATTAATACAATCTAATCATATTTATCATTCCTTCAAAACTCTAATAAATATAACGTCTTAAATTCACACTAAACGCAAAAAATAAAATAACGTGTACCAATAAAAAAATTTCATTTCCATACATTCCCATTCACTTATTTTTATGCTACTCACAAAACTTAAAAAACAACAAATAAATCCTCGACTATTATTAAAATAAATCCATCATTTAATCATGTAAATTATGTGGATTCATGTTCTTTCTTAGGAATAGGCATGTACAATTCATGCACACTATATTTTTTTTTTTATATAAACAAAAGTGAAGGAATCATAATGCATAAAAAAATTTAATTAATGGTTATTAATGGTTACTAGTGACTTTTTTTTTTTTCAAGAATCATCGTGCACAATATTTCTTATATAAACAAAGGTGAAGAAATCATAATGCATTAAAAATAATAATTAATGGTTGTTTCAAAATCATAATGAATAAAAAAATTTAATTAGTGACTATGGTTATTTCAGTTTTTGTTTTTTTTTTAACTTTTGATTTTTTTTAATTTTTGTTTATATTTGATTAATTAATTAATTAATTTTTATTTTTTTTTTTATATTTGATTAATTACTTATTTTTTAAAATATTTTGTTTATATGATTTAGTGATAATGAAAGGGAAAATGGATTTTTAAGATATTTTCAATCCTTATACTTTGACAAGGCTTAAGCAAGGTGGGAAATTGGGGTTTTTTCTAACTAGAGAAAATGTTTATATGGTGAAACTGCTTAATGGAATGTTGATATTGACAAAGAGTCAATAAGAAGTTTACTAATTTTGAATTTGGGTGGTTGATAATTGAAGTACTTAGTGGTTTCAGTGTTATAACAAAATAATACTAAACCCAACTCATAATAATTTGTTTGATATTGACAAAGAGTCAATAAGAAGTTTACTAATTTTGAATTTAATAAGAAGTTTACTTATTTTGAATTTGGGTGGTTGATAATTTAAGTACTTAGTTGTTTCAGTGTTATAACAAAATAACACTAAACCCAATTCATAATAATTTGTTAAACAATCCATTGAAAATTGTTAAAAGATTTCTTTATAAAATTAGAATTGTAAATCTACTTATTAAAAACCAAAAAACTAAATTATTTTTCATACTAACTACTCATATCCAATGAATGCTAATGCTATTTTTTGAATAGTGTAGCACCAACTAAAAAAGATTTCAAAAATGGCGAGATACATGCACAATTTCAAATATAGACGAATAATAACAAAGGGTGCAATGGTAATCAGTGTAGTCTCTTAACGAATCAACCACATCATAGTCTCTTAACGAATCAACCACATCAGTGAAAACTTACGGAATATTGAGAGCACAAGAAAAAGAACCACATACATTCACATAGATTTTTGTTCTTGATAGTTTCATGGGTGGGCTTCAATTATGATTGATGCTTGAATTATGATTGATGTTGAAGTGAATTATCATGAATATAGAGGATCTAATCTTAATTTGATTGTAAATTTGAGATATTGGAGAGTTAGCCATAAAATTAATTTGACTAAATCTTTAATCTATAATTAAATTAAAAATGATTTTCAGACGAATCTACAATCAAGTTAAAGATGATTTTGAAACTAAACCTTAAATCTACAATCAACAATCAAGTTAAAAGATGACTATCCAACAACACAACCAAGTTAAGGATGACCATCTATAAACAAGGTGGTGGAAATTAACTCCCATGCATGTTCAAATCCATTAGTGAAAGAATCGTCATGTGTGTTGTCAAATTGATCTTAACCCCTCATTAAAAAGGCGTCAAATGCTGACATTAGAAAGCGCGTTTTATCGTAATTTCTCTGAGTCTGAGTCGGCGTCGCAGAAGCCCTCTTGAATTCTATTTTTAATCCACGCGTCAACCGAGTGACGAAATTTCGTGTAAAATAGCAAACCGGGATTGACAGGAGAGGCGTCGAAAATCCAGTGTAAGATTTTGTAACGATAATAACTTTGATAATGTCATGTCCAACTTTTAGATTCACGTGGAGTGCCTTGGCTTTGTGGCGGTCAATCAATAATACTCATGTGGGAATCTTACATTTCGCTTCCTACTTTTCTTTATATTTTAATTAATTAAATCCCGACCATGTAGGGAAATATTCACATCCCATAAAGAGGACTTGTTGGATTAAAACAAACTTTGGATTATTTATATCGTTAGAGGGAAGGTTCCATCCGCACATTTTCAACTTAATTAGAAGAGTCCCAACATGACAAGTCGCTCAATCAGTTAAGTTATTTTTAGTAAGGGTGCATTACTAAACTTGTTGCTAATTATTTTTAATCCAATTCATTATTTGTAAAGGATTTATGGTAATTTTTTCCATCGAATTCATTATTGAAGGGATTTTTTACCCTTAACTTCATTTTAAAGGTTTTTATATAGAAATAAGTTTTTTTTACTCTTCATTTCATTTTAGAGTTTTTTATTTATTAAAATAAGTTAATAAGTGAATAAATTGATTCATTAATATGTCTTCACATCCTGTTGGATGAATGTTGTTGACAAAACATCATGTTGGATGAATGCTTTGACAAAACAAACTTTGGATTATTTATTTCGTTAGAGGGAAGGTTCCAGCCGCACATTTTCAACTTAATTAGAAGAGTCCCAACATGACAAGTCGCTCAATAAGTTAAGTTATACATGTGAGATGACCCTTGAAGGGTACATTACTAAACTTGTTGCTAATTATTTTTAATCCAATTCCAATTCATTATTTGTAAAGGATTTATGGTCATTTTTTCCCATCAAATTCATTATTGAAGGGATTTTTTTACCATTCACTTCATTTTAAAGGTTTTTATCATTTTAAAGGTTTTTAAATAGAAATAAATTTTTTTTACTCTTCATTTCATTTTAAAGTTTTTTTTTCATTAAAATAAGTTAATAAGTGAATAAATTGATTCATTAATATGTCCATAAGTGTTTTTTTATTGCTTTCTACTTTTCAATATGAAGGAGATGTATAATTCATTCAATGCTTATTATGGAGTTAACACATGGCATTTAAAAAATTATTAATAACAAAACAATTGTTTCAATCTGTGTTATAAATGTGTAGTGCCTTCAATATCAATAACAAAAAAAAATCAAAGTGAGTTATAAATAAAATATTTTAATATACATGTTAAGTAATTCCTTCCATGCTTAGCATGGAGTTGATGAGTAATTTCTTTTAGTTTTTTGTTTTTATAGATATTGGGAAGTTCCAAATCATAAAAAATTTAACCTAAATAATAAACAATAAATGCAATCATGCTAAATTGACATATTCCTAGAGACTTGTGATACAAGTAAGGTCTCTTCATTCCTTTTATAATATTTTGATAGAATCATCACCCTTCAACAAAGACCTCAAGATCTACTACAATTTAAGATCTTCATTAGATCTTCTTTTCTAATGAGATATGGAATGAACATGACTCCCATGGTTAAATAAGATTGGGACTTGCTCAAAATATAAACATAATATGTAGTGCTCATTCATCACATGAATACATAGATTAAACATCCTATTTTATATGGGTGTTTACAAAAATGATTGATTTTGTGATTTTCTCTAAAATTTTATATTGTCATTTTTAACACTTTGAAATTCCTCCCAAAATACAACATGACTCAATGGTTATGAATTTTTATTATTAGTAATGTATATATAATCCATGAAAATTTTATATTTGAAATTACAAAGTAAGCTTATTATTTTATATTTATGATAATTAAGTATTAACATTTTAAATAATTGAAACTAAATGTTTTATTTAAATATATTTTTTGAAGTGTGTATCTATTTTACTCTTTTCAATTAAAGTACAACTTTTTTTCAACTTTTCATCATGAAAACATTGAATAAATGAATATATACCCTTCAACTTGAAATTAAAATTAAGAATACTACTTCAAATATGATCAATCACACAATCTAATATAATATATGGCATTTCCAACGGAGATCAAAGTCACATTGTTAGAGTCGGCGTTGCAAAAGCCCACTTGAATTCTATTTTGAAGCGATGTGTCAACTACCATATATTGACGCCGTTCAAAGTCGGCGTCGCAGAGTTGGCCCACTTCAATTCTATTTTTAACCGACGCGTCAACTGCGATAAAGAAACGTGGTGGAAAATAGGAAGGCGGGATTGAGGGGAACCTCCACCCTCATCAAATCTTTTGAGTTTCGTTCTTGGGAACGTACTCTCAAGGTTATTTCTATATACGATGTAGTAAATTAATCATTGGTTTATGCCTTTTTCATCTGGTCAATTAAATTATTAAAATCAAGAAGAGATAATAGTTCATGCTTATTGTTGTAAATAATAATGACAAGATAATAAGGTTATTTCTATACACAATGTAAGTAAATTAATCATTGGTTTATGCCTTTTTCATCTTGTCAATTAAATTATCATAAAATAAATAAAATAGAAAAATACTAAAACAATAATTAAATTATTGCATATGTTCATCTCTAAAATGAAAAACATATAACCATTCTATTTATAACTCAAATCTCAACTATAATAATTTGAACGCGGGCTTCTGCCAACACCCAAAAACTGGTATTGCAAATTATATCAAATCATATATACATGAATATAATGTATAACCTCTAATCATCACACAACAAGGCGTCAAACGCTCACATCACACAACGTGTTTTTATAGTAATTTCAGCTGAGATGAGATGAGATATAGTGATTTCAGTATATTGACGCGTCAACTCCGTCAAGGAAACGTGGTGCAAAAGAGGAAACCAGGATTGAGGGGAACCTCTAGAGCCGTCCAAAATGCAGTGTAGATAATTACTGATCATTTCGTATCAAATTTTGGTACTCACCTGGGCGGTGGGAGTGCGTTGCCTTTAGGGTTTCGCTTCATTGTTTCTATTTTAATTAATTGACTATATTTGATTGTAGGGATAGTCACATCTTGTTAAGAGGACTCTTTTGAATGAAATCTTTGACAAAACAAACTTTGGATTGTTTGTGTGGTTAGAGGGAAGCTTCTCGTGTACATTTTCAACTCCATTTTTACTTTTTCATTTTGAAAAGTATCAATATTTCAACTCCATTTTTACTTTTTCATTTTGAAAAGTATCAATATTTATTACAAGTTGTTGCTCCAACATTCAATTATATATGTCAAATGATTACTTGGAAGATATAGAAAAGTGAGGGAGATATAGAAAAGTGAGGGGAGGAAAATTAAAAAGATAAAAAATCATATGAAAAAAAGAGATTCGGCTTATGAAGAGGAATTTGAGTCTGAATCACATGTTAAATTTCAAGCTTCAAAATGCTTTGTCCCAAATCCTTCACCCCACTTACAAGGGGTATATATGTCAAATGATTACTTGGAAGATATAGAAAAGTGAGGGGAGGAAAATTAAAAAGATAAAAAATCATATGAAAAAAAGAGATTCGGCTTATGAAGAGGAATTTGAGTCTGAATCACATGTTAAATTTCAAGCTTCAAAATGCTTTGTCCCAAATCCTTCACCCCACTTACAAGGGGAAAAAAATCGAGTTCATGAGGGAGCATTAAATTCAAAAGGGGTGCCAATTAATCTTGAAGCTTTTTCTTTTAAGTTAATTATGTTATGTTTTTATGTTATTTTTTAACTAATCTATGATAATTTATTAATGTATTAAATAAACAAATAAGGAAAGTATTAGAAAAATTCAATATTTCTCTTTGGATTATTTTGAAGAGAGGATTGAAATGAAAAAAAATCTTAAATCTTGTTATAGTCGAAACTCTTTTTGATGTAACCTTGCTGCATTGTTTTAATATAAATATCTTCTAATTACAATTAAAAGAAATGGTCTTTATTGTGAAGTCTAATATAAGGAGAAATTCTTCTCTATATAAGAAGTCATACCTCGAATGCCTCTATGATAGGATCTCGTTTTCCATATTGTTTATACGACAAATCCTCCTATGTTAAGGAGTATGTAACAAAAAATATAGTATTGATTTCCCTTGGGATCCAACTTAAAGATGGACCTTTAGTGTAGAGAATGCCACAAGAGTTCCAATTGTTTGTCAATATCCTATTTATTATTATTTTTTTGGTCTTTATCCCCAATAATTTATGTTCTAAATCTAATTAAAGTCTATTTTTCTTTCATTTCTTTTACCTTTTGAACTACCTTTCTTAATTTAACTTTATCAATTGGAATGAGATTCTCATTTATAAATACTCCTAATCCTTTTAAACTCAAAAGTTTATTTAGTATGTCATATTTATGGTCAATAGAACTTACCTTAACACATATTAAATTATCTTTATGTTCAATTATTTTGCCAACCTCTTTTCTTCTATATATTACAAGTTATTTCAATGTGTAACTTGTTTAATAGCTCTTGGATCACTAATTCTAGCATAGCCTCTTCTCCATCCTTTTTTAAACCAAAATTTATAAGGTTTAATGATCTTATATTATGTTATTCAAGCAAGTCTATTAATTTGTTCATTTTTTCTTTATTGCCTCTGATATCCAATTTTCCTTCCATGATATGTAGAGTCAAATTATTAGCTATCTTTTCTTCTAGCTCCTTGATCCATTCGTTTATCCTAAAAAAAATTAAATTATCAAGATCACCTTAATGAGTTACTTGTTTAATTTCTTGATATTGTATTTTCACTTCCTGTATTCTAATCTCTATTTATTTTCCTTGGCTAATCTTCATTGTGTATAATGTATTCTCCAACATTATTATGTTATTGTTTATTTGTTTATAAATATTGTCTGCAATTCAAATGATGTGAACTTACTCTCAATCATTATCTCTAACATTTTTTGAAGTTTAACTTCTCTTTCTTCCCTTCTTTTCTATAATAATCATATATTTCCAAAAAGTTTTTAAGGTTATTTCACTATATCTCCTTTTAAAAGTATTATGTATTGTATTGAAATTTAATTTCTCTTTCTTTCCTTCTTTTCTATAATAATCATATATTTTCAAAAAATCTTTAAGGTTACTTTACTAAATCTCCCTTTAAAAATATTTAGCATATATATTGTATTGTTATATATATCCTATTGTTCATATTGGAATAAAAAAAAATGAAATAACAATGAATAATAAAAATAAACTTGAAGTAATTTATACATATGAGTATTGTAATTCATACTCTTCTACATTCATATGAATACATATAAGTAAATAAAAGTTAATAATAGTTTTGTTGTAGTTGATTTTTATGAAATAATTTTAAAGTATAAATTAATATAAATATATTTTTTGATCATTAATTTTAATTATATAGAATACATATAAGTAAATAAAAGTTAATAATAGTTTTGTTGTAGTTGATTTTTATGAAATAATTTTAAAATATAAATTAATATGAATATATTTTTTGATCATTAATTTTAATTATATATAAAATATAGTTTAAACATTTAATATTTATTTTCATAAAATTTTAAAACTAATTTTGTTAATTTATAAATTTCAATTTTTTAATATAAAAATGTATAAAATTTAATTATTTTTTTTAAGATTTAAATACAAATTATAATAAATAAAGTTTTTAAAATTTAAACATAATCACCCTATTCGCATTATTTACTTTATTATTACAACAGAATCACATTATTTACTTATTCCAATACAAAAGTAACCATTAGCTTTATCATTATATACACTTATTTTAATAAAATATAAAGTAATTTTTTTTACAATTTAACTGCGGTTTTGAATTTTTAAATTTAGTTTTTATTATTTTATTTTTAATTTTTATTTATAATTTTGATGAATTTTTATGATAAGATATTTTTATCATTTTTAAAACACTGTGGATTGAAAAAATAAGTTATCGATTTATAACAATTAAAGGAAAATAATCACCACAATTTACTCCTCCACTCTTCATTTTTAATTTATCCAAGAAAATACACAATATAATCAATTGAATTATTATATTGTTTCCATATTTAGAAAAAATGAAAATAATCTTTTTGACAGCTCTGGGCGTTTCCACGAGATGGTTAAACAGGTATAATCGGTGAAGAATATTTGGTCTCTTAGCTTTGGGACTCACGTGGATGATGGTAATGGCCTTTTTTTTTGGGTGAAGAATAAAGTATTTTCAATAATTTTTTAAATTTCAAATTATACAAATACTAGTTTTTGTGATGTATAAATATTTTTTTAAATTTTTAGTGTTAATATGTTTTAACATTTTGAGAAATTATTAGTGATAATATGTTGTTAATGTAATTGATGTTTTATTAATTAAAAATAATTTTAAGTGTAGATTATCAATAAAGAATAACAATACAACTCAATTAAGATTGCAAAGTAATATCAAAAGGACTAGAAAAATAAATTATTAGAAGGAATATGAGCTTATAACATAACACTTAAGAGATGTTGATTTTTCATATGAGATATCAATATTTTAATACAATGATGAGTGTTCCATATACAAAGAATATATGGTGATCATCCATCTTGGATAATAAATAACTATTTATTTATTATATATATTGTATAACTAGTTACACTCCCTCTTAAATTTCACACCACAGTCATCTTAAAAAAATGGTTTTTCTTGTTTGATTTTTTTTATATAGTCATGTAAATATTTTATTATTTAGGTGATGGGTTTGGGTTTCATTGGACATTATTAAATCACAATAGATTGGTTAATTATTGGAAATAGTATTAATATGAATTCTTCACATTCACTTTGTTCTAAAACAAGATTACTAGGAATATTTGTATTATTCAATAATTAACATGTGATTCTTAATTGTGGCTTAATTGGATGATTTAAATTTGTCAACTATTGAGTGATTATTAATTATTTTGGAGTTAATTTCCCCAAATTTGCATAATATCTTCAATTTCAAAACATTATCTATAGTTAAGTTAGTTTGTTTTATTTACAATATGTGATATCAATCAGATTTGATTTGGAAAGCTTGTAGTTTATTTTTCAATAGATTTTTGTTATGAGTTTGTTTTCTTTTTGTTATTGGTGTCTTTCAACTATAGTCTCCAAAATAGTTCATTTAGTTAAAATTATTCAAGGTGTAATGATATTTTTTTTTATCATTTTTAGGAAACTATCTTCCAGCGTCTTGTCTGAGAAAAAGGTGACGAATCTCTTCAAATGGATGAAAACCCACTTCCCAAATTGGGTGGTTTACCTTTCAATCGAGACATTTCCTCATAAAGTGAATAGATTGAGAGAAAACATATCAGATTCAAGAGGGAGTTTTCATAATTTTTGTGCTGTTAATTTTCAGGAGACAAACTTCCAAATTCAATCCCATCCAAACGGTGAGGAATTTGAGGACATAGTTGAAAACCCACTTCCAAAATGGGTCTATTCACTTAAAATCT
>ML784805.1:449335-464163 GCA_009831015.1 Picea engelmannii
CCGGTTTAATTTGTTTATGTTTATGTTTATGTTCCCCAAGGGTTAGGTATTCAAGGGTTCTACAGACAAGGGTTTGCCCTGTGCTATAGCTTTCTGATATAGGTGCGGAGTCCAACAGTAGTACTCGACCCAATATCTCAGGGCACTAACTAAGGAGGATAGATCGTACCCTTAGTCGTACTACCCGACTACCCAGGTACTAGAGAGTATCTTCCCGAGTGTTGTTCTCGGTGACACTATAGAAGTCCGACGACCGATAGGTTTATCTAAAGAGGGCTTCAGGAAATTTAGTTTGATCCGTACACAGGTGTTGTATGATGTGCTACCACTTGAAGGGGTACCAACAGGGGTTACAAGGGTGGCCAACAGATGTGCGCTTAAGAACCACTTGTATTTCCTGCATGTATGAATCCCTCAACCGCGATTTTATGCGCATAATGACAGATCTCTGTGGCTTAAAGACGCTGGAATACGTATCTACCCTGGAAAAAAAAATACCCACAATTTTTGCCAAGGAAAGTGCTCTGATACCACTTGCAAGATACCAGATATATAAAATATGCAGAACAGAAATAAAATGCTAGAAATGGCAGAATAATAATAAAATATCCATCATAATCTTCACAATACACATAAATGATATAACAAAAGCAATAGAAATAGCACTTTGTTGCATAGTTAACTTACGGGATTATTCTCAAGGTAAATTATGTGGTTATCTCACAAATATGCATATTCAAACTCTGCCTTGATATTAGGTTTATAGTCCATGGAAAAACTTTCCAAGTTTTGCATAAATCAACATTGAGCAAGAAATTGAGATAACACATAAATAAAGACATTAATTTAAACCCAAGAGGATACATAATATGCAAAAAATCCTTGATTTTCAAGATACAAATCTAAAGTTACAACAAGAATTAGGGAGAAACAATATAACTTGATATGGAGAATATATTAGGAATTAATTCAAGAAGAAAATAATGAAAGTGGCAAACTTTCCCAGCATATTGACTCATTGAGTAAGACAATATCTAAACTTGGAATGTTATAAACACAAAGTACATAAAGTCAACATGAAAATACAACTTCTTTGTTACAATTCTATAGATCAATAATGAAAAAGGAGTAGATAAAATAATTGTATAACCAAGCATAAAAGAACAATGTCTGGAGTATTGTTCTAGGCTCCAGGGGTTTGATGACACCATAGTTGTGGAGTTTGCTCAATATTTAGTAGAAATGTTACAAGAGGCCAATCTGAGGGTTGGAGGATGTTAAACAATGGGTCAAGAGTAGTATCCTCCCAACACCTTGGCATGCAGTATCTCTCCACATAATGTGGTACACCACCTATTATAGGAGGAACAACATCATCTATGCTTATCATTTCATATTATTGAAACAATTGAGGTATTCCTACAATGTGTCCAAGGAGAACTTAAGCATTTCCTACTTCCTTCTCTAGTTCCTCAAGGAAATGAGAAAAAACGTGCAAGTATGGAAATCCATAGCTCTATGCCATCATGGACTTACCAAGTTGATTGTATGTGATGGGATAACCAATCAAGATCACATTCTCCCTTCGGCTAGGATTTTAGAAATGGATGTTGGAGAATTCACAACCTTGGAATCTATGAAAGGAGAAGATGTTAATATTGCAGAAGTAACGAGGGGGAAAGGAAATGAAGATAGAGTGGGAACAAGAAAGAAGAAAAAGAGGAAAGCAAAAAAAATTATAGGGCTAGAGAATGTGATTAAGGAAGTTATTGATACTCTAATAGAGATAGGGAATTCTTCTCATTCAATCCTCCACTATATTGAAGAAGAGGCTAGGGAAACTAATCACATAAAATCAAGGACAAAAAGAAAATTACAAGTAGAGATACACTCAACCCCACTCCATGCATGGAGGATACTCAAGGAATTACTAGCATGGAGATTTTCAAGGTAGAAACTAGTACATATGAACTTTTGGCTCAGTTGAAGGAAGAACAAGTAGGCATTAGGAAGGGGAAGGCCTTAGTGGACCTAAAAAAGGGGGGCACCATTCCCCTATAGGAGAATGAATAGGTGATTTCAAGCCTCCAAGAGAAATATATGATTTGAAAATGAAGAATATGGATATTGTTAAGAACCTAGAATAGTAGAATTTGATTCTTAGGAAAGACTTAGATAAACACAAGGAGGAAGAAAAAAGTATGATTGAGAAAAATGTTGTTTTCAAGAGCTATATTTCCAAAACAACATAGATTGTAGAAGAAATGTTATCCTATAGGCCTCTTGTGAGTACTTGCACCCTATATCTCAAAGAGAAGTGGTGTAAATTTAAGTTGCATTAGATTGCCAACAATTTTCCTTATTAGATGGACACACATAAGGACTTCACCAAAGTGTATCGTATATTCCATGAAAAAGGAAAAACACATGTATGAGTTTTATTTACATAGTTATTTTGTACATTAGGTTATGAATTGGTTTCCAAACCCTTATGTGGGGGATGTTTAGCCAAGATAATACTATTCATGGATGCAAAATAAAGAGAGTGGGGCCATAGAAGCCCAAAGGTATAGGGATTTAGAGATAAAGATCAACTTGTGGGTGGGTCTGAAGCCCCTAGGTTGAGAGACATTATAAAAAGCCATGCACATTTGACCTCATATTTAGAGATAGTCCTAGTACTTAGGGGAAAATACAAGAAGCGATGGGAAAATATCATGAACCATTAGGGTCCTCAAAGATAGAATTCTGCAGTGGTGCTAGAGTATGTAGGAGTTTATTCCCACACTTAGGAGAGTAAATCCAAATTCCCTTCAATATTTGAGAGATTCTATATACATTTCATGATTGTATGCGGATCACATGAGGAGGATGGTCTTGAACTAGATTGATCGAGGTTTTGATTTCCACTTTTCCTTCATGCCATTCCACGATGGCGATCCACTAGAGAACTAGATGAGGAGGAAAAAAGGAGAATATGGAAAACAATATAGAGATAGGTAGGATATCATGGAATTCATGAAATCACATAGATTCTCGCCTATGACCTTCAATATGCATGCAAAGAAAAACAATCAAACGATGAGGAGTGAGTAGGGTAGCAATCATTTTGGGGGATCATTTTAATATGTTGCACAAGGTCATGTTACTCTTTAGTTAGGGGTATGATGGGACCCTAAATTACCATCTAGTTACCATCCATTTACTACCTTTTTTCAGACTACTATTGTTACATTTTCCTTATAAACTTAAGACCTTTTAAGCACTTCTATTTTTCGATGGTCAATCAATTAAATGTTTGCTATTATATGTTTATTAATGAATTAATTTGACTTATTTTCATGAGAATGTGAATAATTCTTATTGCATAAGCTGTTTTTGGGTGAATAATCATGTGTTTGTATTTTTATGCATTAATAATTTTTGGAAAAGGGAAAATTTTGTTACATCCTAATCAAAAGTTTGGAATATGCACCAAAAAGAGATTATTCATCATATTTCCCTTTAATCCCAAGAACTTAGATGAAAGGAACCAAGGAGCATAATTTGAGGGATCTTGTATTCAAAATTTATGGAAGAGTCTTAATGTGTTGTCATACTATGGAGGACCAACATTCACTCTTAAACAACTTAATCTCTCCCAAATTAGACTGCATTTGAAAATAAAACACACAATAAGAGTAAGAGACACTAATGTAGAAGTTGCACATAGGTAAGGGAAAATATTATAGACAAACTCCAAATCAATTATGGATTTCATTGATTGGATCACTTTGGGCTCTTCTAGAAGTAATATGAATATTTAGATAGGAGGGGATCACAGAGATAGGGTCCTTGATTTCCCATTTAGAATTTTCATATTGTTATAGTCACCGATCTTTTAAGCTTTAGAAAGAAAGATCCATAACACAGCCATAAAAATTGTTGTGCAAGGCAATTTTTTGAATATTTGATTAAAGAAACGCTATAGTTCAATTGTAACAATGTTTTCTCCAAGGTTTTGAACTCCCTTGGGTAGGGGCCACTCAAGGGGAGGACCCAAAACCTTCCTTTGTTATGTTTCTTCTATGTTCATGGTTTATTTGCAAACTATTGATTGTTTATTTTTAGTGAATTTTTTTATCAATGGTCTTTTTTAGTTTAAATATTTACAATGGATGGATTTTATGATGTTTCCTTTCTTTAATTTACAATAACCAACACGTTATGAGTTGTGATATTTACACTCTTCATGGATATCTTGTTTACAGTTGTAGTTATCTCTATATTGTGATATATAGTTAGTAGTGATTGATTGCCCCCTTTATGTATCACTCCCTTTGATCTACATTATGTTGGGATTGAAATTACTCTACTAGATGTCGAGCAAATAGTAAGAAGAGGTGGTTAGCAAAGCCAATATCCTAGAGTGAGTAAAATGAACATTAGATGATCTACTCATAGTTGGTTATTTTCATTAGCCAAAAAATCATTAGTAGATTAACTAATGCAGTTTCCAAATATAGTGCATAGTGCTTATAAAGCATTACGTAGTTGGATTGATTATTTAAAAGTGTTCTTGAGATTTTGACATTGGATTGTCATTGCAATTCCTCGGCCGATTATAAGGATGAGCAATAACCTATAACAACTAATTTTGGTTAGTGCCTTGGTTCTTTGGCCACTTTTGTTGATAGGGTTTAATGGTAGTGGAAGTGAAAATGGATCTTTGACTTATCTCCCACTAATTGGGTTGTGATCACTTATTCTTTAAGCTGCTTATGCAAGGAGGGGAACTGGTGTTATTTTGAATACAAAAAGGTGACAATATGGTTACAACTACTCAATAGAGTGTTGGCATTGACAAGCAACCAGGAAGAGGTTGATGTGGCACTTAGCTTTGATTTTGGGTGGTCATAGTTAGGAACTTAATGGTCTTAGTTCCATACTAGAAGTTCTCTAAGCCGAACTCATAGTAATTTGATTACTAATATGAGGAAATATTAAAGAATTTGTCTCTAAACTAGAGTCGAGAGTCCAAAAACTCTATCCAAAAAGCCTATTTTATTTAGTTAGTTGTTTGTCTCTTAACATTACTTCACCAATATTGTAATCACAACTCAAAAAGAGTTTCCAAGATTGTAAGAAACATGCACAATTTCCAATACACAGTGGTTGTACCAAAATGCAACATTGAATATATGAAAAACTAATCGATGTAGTCTCTTAACAAATCAACCACATTGGTCAAAACTTAGGAGTATTAAGAGCACAAGGAAAAGAGCCACATGCATTCACATAGGTCTTTTTTATGTGTCATTAAGAGCTCCAACTATTATGTCCCTAGTAACAAAGCAATTAATGCTCTATATGTTGAGATATATATCATAGGTTTTGAAATGATGGTATATATCTCAACATATACAATATCAATTACTCTTTATGGAATGTATATTGACATACATTATTAAAATCCGATGATATTTACTCGAACATATATAAGATTAATTGTTTTACTAATGAGGGTATATTGAGAAATAGTGTGCACACATCAACCAAGTAATAAATGCTATATATATTTTGGGATACATACTATCAAATTTTAAATAACAAACAACTAATGTTATATATGTTAGGATACATACTATTAAATATTAAGTAACTTCACATCCAACAACGTATATCTTAACATATACAACATTACTTACCATGCACTAGGAGCTAGAAATTATAGAAAAAGAGAGTGTATTCAAACTTTTGAAGAATTGCAAAGTTATATCAGAAATTAAAATTAGCAATAAAAATAAAATATAGAAAAATAATCTACTAAAATTATATACAACAAGACCTAACATTGTACCAACTTACTAAGTAATTAAGTTGCAGTTGAGCTTAGAGGGGAAATGACATTAGTTAAAGGGTTTTGGTGTTAATTGATGAAGTAGGTGAAGAGTGAAATTAAACGAGGTTGAGTGGAGATTAAGGGAGTATGGATTTCATCGACACAATAAACAACAAATTATAATGGAATTCGAATTTTATTATAATGGAATTCGAATTTTAATCACATCGACCAATGATTGGAAATTATAGTGTGGCGGCATGTCCACTATCCCTCATTACCTGAATGCCCTAGCCTTCTTTGATCAATCGGGACATCAATCCCGCATAACACCTTAATGGTTTCCTTTTCTCTCCAAACGGTTGTATCACATTCCAACAAATTTCTCATGATGGGCCATTGAGAATGTATTTTTAGTGAGTATGCTTTGTTTATAATTGAAATCGAAATGATCGAGAATGTATTTTTAGTGAGTCCTTGTTTTTTATAGTTGTTGTGTATTTTTTTTTATATTCTTCTATTGGGTATTTTCACAGTTGATGCTCGCATCACACAACATGTTTTTATAGTAATTTCAGTCAAGATGAGATATAGTGATTTTAGTATATTGACGCTTTTCAGAGTTGATAGAGTCAGCTTTTTAGAGTTGGTTTTGGCTAGCTATTCTACGAAATGGTTTTTTTCACTAGAATTCAGCCATATAAAAATTTACCATGGACGCTTTGCAACTCGAAATTTGGCCACTTCGAATTCAATTCTTTGTGAATTTTCGCATCTATTAATCTTGTTTGGCCTATCCAAGCTCAGTGTTGAAAACTAAAGCTTTGATACCATTTTGTAACGTCATCAGCCACTCATGGCCAGACCATGCTACTACAGAGAACACTTTCGTTCTCTCAACTGCGGAACATACTGTAACATACCCAGTATCCAACTAAGCTATGCCACATAACTTTTTCTCCTCAAATACGTATATACACACACAAGCATACATACATATTGAACTACATGCAATTAATCATATACACACATAACTCCCGCGGAAGATTTATATATAAAATGTAAACAGACAATTACATACTCTAAAAACACGGATTCATACTGAAATAATAGTAAACATAGGCCTGCATCATATACAATAAATACCCATAAATATAACAACAGTTATAACCACACATGGATAAACCCATAAAAATAAACACGTAAATAACAGTATAGCATGTAAATTTATCACATAGTTGACACTTATCTTTGCAAGGATATCACCAACTGCGTGCAGACATTCCATGAACCTCCCAACCATAGACCACACTATTCATCACTCTCAACAGTGAGTCACCCCCAAGCTGGGACTAAACTCCACCTGGGAAAGGGATTCCTAACCAGGCTAAGGGTTCACGGTCGATAGGAAAGACTCCATCTCAGGTGCTCACTCAACCGACAACCTATAGCCTCTCATTCCCCACATGCCCGTCCCACTCAAGGAAGTGTAGTTGTGGTTTAGCACCTTCAGGAATCGATCCCCAACAATTCTCTCACTCAAAGAATTGCTCACGGGCCTGACAACCCGACTCTTCAGTAGCCCACGGGCTTGACAACCCGCTTCTTCTGTCCAGCTCCCAACCTAACCAACTACAAAAACATGAATGGCTATTGATACAAGTTCGGGTACAGCGACAGTAAGGTATGGAGGATAATTGACTGAGTAAGTGATCATGGAATAATGGTTGCATGAATGGGAAGAATGATGGAAAAGATACCAAGATACACTAAGTCTCGACAATAAGTATGCATGTCCCCAACTTGACACTTGTCATGTTGGGAGCTACTTTGGCCCACTTGTCCCCAACTTTAGAACTTAGGATAAAATAATTATCCATACTTTATGATTTAAGAAATATTAATATAATATTCATTTTTGGCTTAAGCTCCCTAGATTAGCCATTTTTCTTAACTTTTGGCCCTCCCTTTCTCCAAATAGTGAAGTTTAGTCCCCCATCTCTTTTATCGTGGTCGGTCTATGCACGGTGATGTATTTTATATTAATAATGAAGTGTATACAGATATATGTGCACCGACCTTTAGCATCTAGGTTCTATGGCCTAATTCGAAACATAAGCATCCTAGTATTATAATAACTAGCTCACCAACCTATAAAGAACAACATATACACAAAGGCTCCCTGGCCTCAATATCACGTGCACTTAAGTTTGCTATGCGCGGTATCCTGGAATGTGCATCATTTTACTGCGCGGTGCATGCGTGCACTACACCATGGAAAATGCAAACCAAAAGATATAAAACAACTCACCAGCTTAAGTACATTATTACATCTACTGTTACGGTTCTACCTGGGGATATTACAATCCCCTCCCCTTATTTATGCACTGTCCTCAGTGCATCATGTACTCATATATAACAAAATTTTCAAAAATCCTCAGTGCATTATATACCATGTACCATTCAAATTCTTTAAAATCTCCAAGCTTTATCTATTGAAAGATTGTTATCCATCTGGTGCTCTACTTTCCAGCACCAATTATGGTACTCATACTGTAACTTGAAGTCAATTGCTCTATTCCATAGAGCTACTTCAGGAATAACTCATCTTATTGTTCCTTATTACATGCTTCAATTAAACTTCATTGAAGCAACAACTGGATGTAGATCCATGATGTTCCATCCAGCCTTATATCTCACTGCTCAACAACACTCCAACCAACGGTCTCTCTTCCCCACATGCCTGTACAACCCAAGGTAGTATGCACCTTCACTGTCCAACAGTCCATCGGTTGCTCAACTTCCCTTCTAGGGCTCTAGTACAGGCCGAATAGGAAGTTTCAGAGCACCATGGTTCCAAGAGTCCCAACTTTAATCATTATTATACGAATTACTATTTTTTGTTATTCAAAATCCATTTTTGAATATAGAAATGGATTTAGCATGCTGAAAAAATCTCAGGACACTCAGATTATACAGAAATAATCACTTAAATTTACAAATCCAACAATTTCTAGATGAATTTAAATCAAATATCCTTCTAAAAAAATCTTCATTTCGTAGAATCTTTAACCTTTGTAGAATTTTTAACCTACTGCATTTTTAAGTGAGGTGTCAACTGCGATAAGAAAACGTGTTGCAAAATAGAAAATCGGGATTGAGGGAACCTCTAGAGTCGTCCACAATGCAGTGTAGATAATAACTGTGGTCATGTTTGTGTCCAACTTTCATGCTCACGTGGGCAGTGGGAGTGCCTTGCCTCTGTGACGGGCGGGAACCTGGCCTTTCGTCGCTCCATTGTTTCTATTATTAATTAAATGCCTACACCATATAGATAGTCACATCCTGTACTCTTTTCATTGAAATCTTTGACAAAACAAACTTTGGATTGTTTGTGTGGTTACAAGTAAGATTCCGGTTAGTAAGTGAACATCTTTTTAAAATTGTTTCTCAAATTTAATATAATTTTGTCCAAAAAGTGTTCTCAAATTTAATATAATTTTGTCAAAAGTTATAATAAATAAAAAAGCGTTTCTCAAATTAATAAAATTTTGTGAAAAATTATAATAAATTTTATTTAATTGTATTTTTTTTAAGTATAAAGTATTATTTTTCATGATTTTAGTTATTTTAATATAAGTCACATAATTTAAATTTTCAATTATTTTATCATTGGAAATTTTTAATTATAAAATATGTTTCATGTTTTTATTTATTTTAAGATAACTCAAATAATTGAAATTTTTTAAATAAAAAAAATTATAACAAGAAATATATATATATATATATATATATATATATATATATATATATATATATATATATTGGATGGAGTGGGGGCTCAGAAACTTAAGTAAGGTCCAAGTGTGACACTCCTACATTGGGGTTTTTCCATTCTTAACATTCATTATGCACAAGTGAATGATATCACACCCTCGACATGCCTCATGCAAGGTTTATGATGGCAGAATTGAAAGAAAACTTCATGTTTGTTATAGGATTTGGGGCAACTCGAAATCATCATTACACATGAAGTATGAAGGGGAATTGATCGAGGTGGATATTGGTGGCCACCCACCTATTCTAATTGACTCCTTTTGACAATTTTTAGTTCAACTCTTCTTCGAACGGGTGTGGGTCCATTTTGGGATACCACAAACCATCACCTTAGATCGTGATAGCAGGTTCCTCAAGACATTTTGGTTGAGTCTTTGGTCATTGTTGGACACCAAGCTCACTAAATCCACTGCTTTCCACCCCCAAACCGATGGCCACTTCACTATGGGCCTTACACTATCACTAAGGCTATGGGTAGCAATGATTTTGAGCTCAAAACTCCATCCTTCCTTGGCTTTCTCCCACTATTCAATGTGGACCTCCTTTGGCCATATTTTCCACTATTATTGGACACCTCAGAGATCACAGAACAATTGACACCAACAGAGCTCAACCCTGACTACATGGAACATGCATCCACAAATTATATAATGAAGACATAGGTCAAGGGCACTCTCTAGCAGAGGATCCAACTTTATCGGGTTGTCAAGGAAGGGAAACTCCTACTCCAAGGCAAGTGGCTCACCCAAGGCCAAATTTAACAGAAGTTTCCTCACCTGATAGGGGCACTCAATGCAATCGAGACCATTTCTTCCTAAAGGGGGGGGGATTAATCGAGGTGGATATTGGTGGCCACCCACCTATTCCAACTGTCTCCTCTTGACATTTTTTAGTTCAACACGTTCTTATGCAATTCTTTGTAATTGTGGGTTCTATACTTATGGATCTTTCTGAAGCCCTACACAACTTTCTAGGTGGAGATTGATGGTCGCGCACCTAATCCAACTAGCTTATTTTAGAAGTTTTCATGTCAATACATCTTTCTTTACTTCCAAGGCTATTTTGGGGCCCTAAAATGTGTTTTTTTGGCTTTCCATAGTCAAACTATAGACCAATTCAGAGTTTGATGACATAATGTGTAGTTCTTGAAAGGACCTTTCCAACGAGCTATCACGCGCCTAAAACGAAGGTCATATGCAAAAGTAACGACCCCAAGAAGTTGAGATACCAACTTACCCATCGGGGCCCATATAACTTTTTGCATTTCATCTCCCAAGGTTAGGTTTTTGGATGTCTAGGGTTTTGGCATCCATGAGTAATTTTAAAAAGGCCTTTAGAGCCTCATTGTAATCATTATTCTTAGATGGATGCGCGTAGTAGCCACATCTCTTCTCAGAGATAACTACCATCATTCGAGCAAATTGTTTTTAGTTATGCAGTTTTACTGTTTCAACCTATTTTATTTATTGAATAGAAGTTATTATTCAAGAGATATATGTTGTTGTTCTCTGTATCTCTATGTTATTGTATTTAATCTGTTATTCCTTTCATTCCACTCATAAATCTTGATCAGGAATGGTTCAGTAAGTCTCAGTAATGTGCGATACTATTCAAGTATTATAAGCATGAAATGAAAAAGAAAATTGTTGTTGGAGTGGTATGTTTATCCACTTGATTCCAGAGTCACTTGTGTGCTCAACTTCTAAGGAGTTCCAGTGTCTGTAGTGTGAACATCTTTTCTATGGTTCCTTATTATCTTGTTGTGGTCATTAACGAGAGGTGAATCCACTATTGGCCTTTCTTTAGGTGGTATCCCTATCTCCGAAATCAAACTGTAAGTCTTCAATTCAAATATTCTTGGTTTGTGTGACCAACTATCATGTGAACTCTTAGGCAAATCCTTCAATGAATATAGTTGTTGGAAACACCAGGGAGGCGATAGATTAGGCCAGTTTACAGGTGGTGGGTCCTAGTCTCCATTCATTCAGAAAAGGAAAGGATGAAAACAAAAAAATAGAAAAACAAACTCTCATAATAAATACAATTACACTCAACTCATCTTATCTCATTCCCGACTTAGCATTAATTAGCTAGATGTCACAAAAAAAACCTAATTGTAACGTCAAGTAAGCACTCAAAATACACTAAATTAATTAGATGAAAATTGACATCAGTCAAATAGTGTACATACAATAAATAACATTGGACAAAATGCTCATGCAATGAAAAAAATAATTTAAATTAGGACTTCCTATCAAGGGTGGAATTTCAAAACAAGACAGACCATGACGGTGACCACTTTCTTGCCCATTTTCATAGTTTTAAAGAAAAATGTTAAATGTTAATAGTGTTAACAATTTTTTAATGATATTTGACCACTTTCTTGCCCATTTTCATAGTTTTAAAGAATAATATTAAATGCTAATAGTGTTAACAAAGTTTTGTCGGAAAAACCTACCAATGTCCTACAAAAATTCTGTGGCAAATTCATACATGCATTAATATAAATCATAACTTATAATTATTAAATTTTATAACATGATTTATAGAAAACATTATCTCCCATTCCATTAACATGTTCTACATATATCCTATTAATAATTAATACAATCTAACATATTTAATATTCCTTCAAAACTCTAATAAACATCACATCTTTAATTCACACTAAACACAAAAAATAAAATAACATGTACCATTAACAAAAATTCATTTCCATACATTCACATTCACTTATTTTTATGCTACTAACAAAACTTAAAGAACAACAAATAAATCCTCTCATTCCCCACATGCCAGCCCCACCCAAGGAAGTGTGCCCCTTCTCTGTTCAACAGTCCTTCAACTGCCCCACTTCCCTTCTAGGGCTTCAGCAACAGGTCGGTCTAGAAGTCTCAGAGCACTGTAGTTGTGGTTTAGCACCTTCATGAATCGATCCCCAACAATTCTCTCACTCAAAGAATTGCTCATAGGCCTGACAATCCGCCTCTTCAGTATCCCATGGGCATGACAACCTGCTTCTTCAGTCTAGCTCCCAAGCTAACGATCTACACAAACATGAATGGCTATGAATACAAGTTCAGGTACAATGAAAGTAAGGTATGGAGGATAACCGATTGAGTAAGTGATCATGAAATAATGGCTGCATGAATGGGAAGAATGATGGAAAAGATACCAAGATGCACTAAGTCCCAACAATAAGTATGCATGTCCCCAACTTGACACTTTTCATGTTGGGAGCTACTTTGGCCCACTTGTCCCCAACTTTAGAACTTAGGATAAATTAATTATCTATACTTTATGATTTAAGAAATATTAATATAATATTCATTTTTGGCTTAAGCTCCCTAGATTAGCCATTTTTCTCAACTTTTGGCCCTCCCTTTCCCTAACTAGTGAAGTTTAGTCCCCCATCTATTTTATTGTGGTCAGTCTACGCACAGTGATGTATTTTATATTAATGATGAGGTGTATACAAATATAGGCGCACCGGCCTTTAGCATCTAGGCTCTCTGGCCTAATTCGAAACATAAGCATCCTAGTCTTATATTAACCGGTTCACCAGCTTATAAATCACAACATATACACAACGGCTCCCTGGCCTCAATATCGCGTGCACTTAAGTTTCCTATGCACGGTATCCTAGAATGTGCATCATTTTACTGCGTAGTGCATGTGCGCACTACACCATGGAAAATGAAAGCCAAAAGATATAAAACAGCTCACCAGCTTAAGTACATTATTACATTTATTGTTGGGGTTCTACCTAGGGATATTACAATCCCCTCCCCTTATTTATGCACTGTCCTCAGTGCATCATGTACTCATATATAACAAAATTTTCAAAAATCCTCAGTGCATTATATACCATGTACCATTCAAATTCTTTAAAATCTCCAAGCTTTATCTATTGAAAGCTTGTTATCCATTTGGTGCTCTATTTTCCAGCACCAATTTTGGTACTCATACTGCAACTTGAAGTCAATTGCTCTATTCCATAGAGCTACTTCAGAAAATAATTCATCTCATTGTTCCTTATTACATGCTTCAATTAAACTTCATTGAAGCAACAACTGGATGTAGATCCATGACGTTCCATCCAGCCTTATATCTCACTGCTCAACAACACTCCAAACAATGGTTTCTCTTCCCCACATGCCTGTACAACCCAAGGTAGTATGCACCTTCACTGTCCAACACTCCATCAACTGCTCAACTTCCCTTCCAGGACTCCAGTACAGGCCGTGCATGAAGTTTCAGAGCAGCGTGGTTCCAAGAGTCCCAACTTTAATCATTATTATATGAATTACTATTTTTCGTTATTCAAAATCCATTTTTGAATATAGAAATGGATTTAACATGCTGAAAAACTCTCAGGACACTCAGATTCTACATAAATAATCACTTAAATTTACAAATCCAACAATTTCTAGCCGGATTTCGGCCAAATATCCTTCTAAAAGAATCTTCATTTCATAGAATCTTTAACCTTCGTAGAATTTTTAACCTACTGCATTTTTAAGCGAGGTGTCAACTGCGATAAGAAAATGTGTTGTAAAATAGAAAACCCGGATTGAGAGAACCTCGAGAGCCGTCCAAAATGCAGTGTAGATAATAACTGCGGTCATGTTCGTGTTCAACTTTCGGGCTCACGTGGGCGGTGGGAGTGCCTTGCCTCTGTGGCGGGCGGGAACCTGGCCTTTCGTCGCTCCATTGTTTCTATTATTAATTAAATGCCTGCACCATATAGATAGTCACATCTTGTGCTCTTTTGAATGAAATCTTTTACAAAACAAACTTTGGATTGTTTGTGTGGTTACAGGGAAGATTCCCGTTAATAAGTGAACATTTTTTTTAAATTGTTTCTCAAATGTAATATAATTTTGTCCAAAAAGTGTTCTCAAATTTAATATTATTTTGTCAAAAGTTATAATAAATAAAAAAGCGTTTCTCAAATTAATATAATTTTGTGAAAAATTATAATAATTTTTTTTTAATTGATTTTTTTTTTTAATTATAAAATATTATTTTTCATGATTTTAGTTATTTTAATATAGGTCACATAATTTAAATTTTCAATTATTTTATTATTGGAAATTTTTAATTATAAAATATGTTTCATGTTTTTATTTATTTTAAGATAACTCAAATAATTGAAAATTTTAAAATA
>ML784805.1:464218-474366 GCA_009831015.1 Picea engelmannii
CAAGAATATATATATATATATATATATATATATATATATATATATTGGATGGAGTGATGGCTCACAAACTTAAGTAAGGCCCAAGTGTGACACTCCTACATTGGGGTTTCTTCATTCTAAACATTCATTATGCACAAGGGAATGATATCACACCTCGACATGCTCCATGCAAGGTTTATGATGGCAAAATTGAGAGAAAACCTCATGTTTGTTATAGGATTTGAGGCAGCTTGAAATCATCATTACACATGAAGTATGAAGGGGAATTGATCGAGGTGGATATTGGTGGCCACCCACCTATTCCAACTGGCTCCTTTTGATAATTTTTAGTTCATCTCTTCCTCGAACAGGTGTGGGTCCATTTTGGGATACCACAAACCATCACCTTAGATTGGGAT
Source organism: Picea engelmannii (assembly GCA_009831015.1). Lineage (NCBI taxonomy): Eukaryota > Viridiplantae > Streptophyta > Pinopsida > Pinales > Pinaceae > Picea > Picea engelmannii. The sequence continues at coordinate 464,617 of ML784805.1, forward strand.
AGCGTGTTCCTCAACACATTTTGGTCGAGTCTCCAGTCACTGTTGGACACCAAGCTCACTAAATCCACTGCTTTCCACCCCCAAACTGATGGCCACTTCACTATGGGCCTTACACTATCACCAAGGTTGTGGGTAGCAATGATTTTGAGCTCAACACTCCATCCTTCCTTGGCTTCCACCCACTGTTCAATGTGGACCTCCTTCAGCCATATTTTCCACTATTATTGGACACCTCAGAGATCACAAAACAATTGACACCAACAGAGCTCAACCCTGACTACATGGAACATGCATCCACCGATCAGATAATGGACACATAGGTCAAGGGCACTCGCCAGCAGAGGATCCAACTTTATCGGGTTGTCAAGGAAAGGCAACTCCTACACTAAGGCAAGTGGCTCACCCAGGGCCAAATTCAACAAAAGTTTCCTCACCTGATGGGGGCACTCAACACAATGTAGACCATTGCTTCCTGAGTGGGGAGGATTAATCGAGGTGGATATTGGTGGCCACCCACCTATTCCATTTGGCTCCTCTTGACAGTTTTTAGTTCAACACGTTCTTATGTAATTCTTTGTAATTGTGTGTTCTACACTTCTGGGGCTTTCTGAAGCTCTACACAAATTTCTAGGTGGAGATTGGTGGCCACCCACCTAATTCAACTAGCTTATTTTAGAAGTTTTTATGTCAATACATCTTTCTTTACTTCCAAGGCTATTTTGGGGCCTTAAAATGTTTTTTTTTGGCTTGTCACAGTCAAACTATAGACAAATTCAAAGTTTGATGACATAATGTGTATTTCTCGAAAAGACCTTTCTAACGAGCTATCACGCGCCTAAAATGGAGGTCGTATGCAAAAGTTACGACCCCGACAAGTTGAGGTACCAACTTGCCCATCATGGCCCATATAACTTTTGGTGTTTCATCTCCCAAGGTTAGGTTTTTGGATGTCTAGGGTTTTGACATTCATGAGTAATTTTAAAAGGGCCTTTGGAGCCTCACTGTAATCATTCTTCTTAGGCGAATGCGCGTAGCAGCCACATCTCTTTTCAAAGATAACTACCATCATTCGAGCAAATTGTTTTTAGTTATGTAGTTTTACTGTTTCAACCAGTTTTATTTATTGCATAGAAGTTATTGTTCAATAGATATATGTTTTTGTTCTTTGTATCTCTGTGTTATTGTATTCAATCTGTTATTCCTTTCATTCCGCTCATAAATCCGGATCAGGAATGGTTCAGTAAGTCTCGTTAATGTGCAACACTATTCAAGTTTTATAAGCATGAAACGAATAAGGAAATCATTGTTGGAGTGGTATGTTTCTCCACTTGATTCCAGAGACACTTGTGTGCTCAACTTCTAAGGAGTTCTAGTGTCTATAGTGCAGGCATCTTTTCTATGGTTCCTTATTATCTTGTTGTGGTCATTAACAAGAGGTGAATCCACTATTGGTAATCTTTAGGTGGTATCCCTATCTCCGAAATCAAACTGTAAGTCTGCAATTCAAATATTCTTCGTTTATGAGACCAACTATCATGTGAACTCTTAGGAAAATCCTTCAATGAATATAGTTGTTGGGAACACTAGGGAGGCGGTAGATTAGGCCAGTTTACAGGTGGTGGGTCCTAGTCTCCACTCATTCAAAAAAGGAAAGGATGAAAACAAAGGATGTGAAAAAGGGTAATGGAACTTATGAAGAGGGGAAACATAACAAATCCAAGAGGCCCGCAAAAAATTCCCACCACAAGGACACCAAACAAAAAATTTCTAGGGCTTAGGGTGAGGAAATGCAACTAGTGTGGAACTACCATAGTTGTTTTCTAAAGGACATCAAGAAAAAATTGACAGGATAGAGAAGAAGGTCAGAAGGAAAAAAAAAAGAGAGACACCAAATGAAGAATTGGTGGAAGAATATTTGAATTGGATCATAAACATAGGATTTTCTAGAGCAAGAGACACTAAGATTTTTAGAATGATAGAACTTTATTGGACCAACAAAGCCCTCATAACCCACTGGGATGTAGAGGAGAAAGAGGACCAGTGGGAGGAGAAAAAGGACAAGTAGGAGGAGATCATCATAGACCTGAAATTGTTGCATAAGAAGTTTAAGAAATGATAAAATCATTTTTAAATCTATGTTATATGTTGACTTATGTTTCTCTTTTGCTTCCTAATAGATATAGTTAGTTAATATATATTCAGGCATAGTTTTAGATATACTCTATTTAGTGATATTTAGTGATAATTAAGTCAAAAGAAAGTGTCAATTTCTAGATATTGATACATAATGTTATAGGTTCTTAAACTGATATTTTTTTCACTGCTTTATACCTAGTTTTCTCAATGGAACTTAGTTTTTCTTGTACACTTTTGTTTGTACACATTACACTTATTATATGCCATATTAATATAGACTTTACTAGCTTACCAAAAAAATAGAAAAACAAACTCTCATAATAAATACAATTACACTCAAGTCATCTTAGCTCATTCCTGACTTAGCATTAATTGGTGATGTCACAAAAAAACCTAATTGTAACCTCAAGTAAGCACTCAAAATATACTAAATGAATTAGATGAAAATTGACATCACTCAAATAGTGTACATACAATAAATAACATTGGACAAAATGCTCATGCAATGACAACTTTAATTTAAATTAGGAGTTCCTATCAAGGGTGGAATTTCAAATCAAGAGAGACCATGATGGTGACCACTTTCTTTCCCATTTTTGTAGTTTTAAAGAAAAATGTTAAATGTTAATAGTGTTAACAAAGTTTTAACGGAAAAATCTACCTATGTCCTACAAAAAAATTCCAAAATTCCAGGGCAAATTCATACATGCATTAATATAAATCATAACTTATAATTATTAAATTTTATAACATGATTTATAAAAAACATTATCTTTATCTCCCATTCCATTAACATGTTATACATATATCCTATTAATAATTAATACAATCTAATCATATTTAACTTTCCTTCAAAACTCCAATAAACATCACATCTTTAATTCATTCCATTAACACATATATCCTATTAATAATTAATACAATCTAATCATATTTAACATTCCTTCAAAACTCCAATAAACATCACATCTTTAATTCACACTAAACCCAAAAAATAAAATAACATGTACCAATAAAAAAAAATCATTTCCGTATATCCCCATTCACTTATTTTTATGCTACTAACAAAACTTAAAGAACAACAAATAAATCCTCGACTATTATTAAAATAAATCCATCATTTAATCATGTAAATTATGTGGATTCATGTTTTTTCTTAGGAAGAGGCATGTACAATTCATGCACATTATTTTTTTTTATATAAACAAAAGTGAAGGAATCATAATGCATAAAAAAATTTAATTAATGGTTACTGGTGACTTTTTTTTTTAAGAATCATCCTGTACAATATTTCTTATATAAACAAAGGTGAAGGAATCATAATACATAAAAACACACAAAAAAATTAATGGTTACTAGTGATCTGTTTCAAAATCATAATAAATAAAAAGATTTAATTAATGACTATGGTTAGTTTTAGTTTTTAACTTTTGAACTTTTTTAATTTTTGTTTATATTTAATTAATTAATTATTTTTTTTTAATTTTTGTTGATATTTGATTAGTTACTTATTTTTTAAAATATTTTGTTTATATGATTTAGTGATAATGAAAGGGAAAATGGATTTTTAAGATATTTTCAACCTTTATACTTTGACAAGGCTTAAGCAAAGTGGGAAATTGGGGTTTTTTCTAACTAGAGAAAATGTTTATATCGTGAAAGTGCTTAATGGAATGTTGATATTGACAAAGAGTCAATAAGAAGTTTACTAATTTTGAATTTGGATGGTTGATAATTGAAGTACTTAGTTGTTTTAGTGTTATAACATAATAACACTAAACTCAACTCATAATAATTTTCATAATAATTTGTTAAGCAATATATTGAAAATTGTCAAAAGATTTCTTTATAAAATTAAAATTGTAAATCTACTTATTAAAAACCAAGAAACTAAATTATTTTCCATACTAAGCACTCTGATATCAAATGAATCCTACTTTTTGAATAGTGTAACACCAACTAAAAAAGATTTAAAAAATGGTGAGACACATGCACAATTTCAAATATAGACTAATAATAACAGAGGATGCAATGGTGCTCAGTGTAGTCTCTTAACGAATCAACCACATCAGTGAAAATCTAGGGAATATTGAGAGTACAAGAAAAAGAACCACATACATTCACATAGATTTTTGTTGTCGATAGTTTCATGGGTGGGCTTCAATTATGATTGATGTTGAACTGAATTGCCATGAATATAATTATGATTGATGTTGAAGTGAATTGCCATGAATATAGAGGATTTAATTTTAATCTGATTGTAGATTTAAGATATTGGAGAGTTAGTCATAAAATTAATCTAACTAAATCTTTAATCTATAATTAAGTTAAAGATGATTTTCAGACGAATCTACAATCAAGTTAAAGGTGATTTTAGAACTAAACCTTAAATCTACAATCAAGTTAAAAGATGACCATCCAACAACACAACCAAGTTAAGGATGACCATCTATAATCAAGGTGGTGGAAATTAACTCCCATGCATGTTCAAATCCATTAGTGAAAGAATCGTCATGTGTGTTGTCAAATTGATCTTAACCGCTCATTAAAAAGTCGTCAAATGCTGACATTAGAAAGCGCGTTTTATCGTAATTTCTCCGAGATATTCAGTCGGTTCAGAGTCTGAGTCGGCGTCGCAGAAGCCCTCTTGAATTTTATTTTTAATCCACGCGTCAACCGAGTGACGAAATTTCGTGTAAAATAGCAAACCGGGATTGACAGGAGAGGCGTCGAAAATCCAGTGTAAGATTTTGTAACGATAATAACTTTGATAATGTCATGTCCAACTTTTAGATTCACGTGGAGTGCCTTGGCTTTGTGGCGGTCAATCAATAATACTCATGTGGGAATCTTACATTTCGCTTCCTACTTTTCTTTATATTTTAATTAATTAAATCCCGACCATGTAGGGAGATATTCACATCCCATAAAGAGGACTTGTTGGATTAAAACAAACTTTGGATTATTTATTTCGTTAGAGGGAAGGTTCCCAACATGACAAGTCGCTCAATAAGTTAAGTTATACATGTGAGATGACCCTTGAAGGGTACATTACTAAACTTGTTGCTAATTATTTTTAATCCAATTCATTATTTGTAAAAGATTTATGGTCATTTTTTCCCATCGAATTCATTATTGAAGGGATTTTTTACCATTCACTTCATTTTAAAGGTTTTTAAGGTTTTTACATAGAAATAAGTTTTTTTTACTCTTCGTTTTATTTTAAAGTTTTTTTTTCATTAAAATAAGTTAATAAATAAAAAAAATTCAAATTCAAATTTCAACTTATTTATATTAATTAAATATTAGCATTTTAAATAATTAGAAGCAAATATTTTATCTAAATATATTTTTTGAAGTGTGTATCTACTTTACTCTTTTCAATTAAAATACAACTTTTTTTCAACTTTTCATCATAAAAAAGTTGAATAAATGAATATATACCTTTCAACTTGAAATTAAGAATACTACTTCAAATGTGATCAATCACACAATCTAATAGATGGCATCTCCAACGGAGATCAAAGTCACATTGTTAGAGTCGGCGTTGCAAAAGCCCACTTGAATTCTATTTTGAAGCGATGTGTCAACTACCATATATTGACGCGGTTCAAAGTCGGCGTCGCAGAGTTGGCCCACTTCAATTCTATTTTTAACGGACGTGTCAACTGCGATAAAGAAACGTGGTGGAAAATAGGAAGGCGGGATTGAGGGGAACCTTTACAGCCGTCAAAAATGTAGTTTAGATAATAACTTTCATCATGTCGTGTGACCAGCTTCACAACTCACATGGAAGGTGGGAGTGCCTTGCCTTTATGACGGCCGGGTATCTTGCATTTCTCTTCATTATTTCTATTTTAATTCATTGAATCTCTACACTATAAATGTTCAGGGTGCCAAACTCAATGCTGACAACTAAACACGAAACACTAAGGTTGCCTTCGTTGCGAGACTTAATCCAACACTTTAGGGCACACGACATGTCAAGTCTCGTAAGGTTTTTCTCTTTGTATCAAATTAAACCATATGCTCCACCCTCATTAATTCTTTTGAGTTTCATTCTTGGGAACGTACTCTCAAGGTGGGATACTTAACGCGTTAGCTACAACCTTGATTAAACACTTAGTATCCATCGTTTAGGGTTAGGACTATTGGGTATCTAATTCCATTTTAGGGTTAGGACTATTGGGTATCTAATTCCATTTTCTCGCCTAGCTGTTTTTGTTAGTGTGGGATCCAGAGTGATTCTATTATTATTATTATTTTTCTTTTCTTTTCTCCACATATTTTTTTGGTCAATTTTGTTTAAAATTTGGTTAGAAATTATTGAATTATAAATTTGAGTGATTAACTTTATATAATAGAACTAGATAGTTTTTTCATAATGATGAATCATTTATGCATTAAAAAATGCAATTTAAACAAAAAAATATTCAATTTCACTAAATTATATTAAATAAATTAAAGTAAATTAATTAAAAAAAATTAATTTAATATAATTTTATTAAAAGTTATAATTATATTTAATGGATGGAAATTAGTATTTTTTTATCACGATCTTAATTCATTTGAAGACAAGTCAAACATTAATAAATAAATAAAAATAATGAAATTGAACTTAAAAAATTAATTTGTTTACTTATTAACAGATTTCTATAATAAATACACAAATTTACTCTATAAACAATATGTTTAAGAACTTAAACATTTAAGTAAAATACTAAAACACCTAATTATACTTAACTCATATTAAATTGCTATTTAAAATGAAGTAATATTATGCTAACCTATAATTTTAACTATGCAAAAAAAAGAGAGGATAAAAACTCGAAATAACAAATTAATATCTTAATTATCTACAAAACCTTAGTTAATTAAAAATAAATCATTATATTTAATTAATAACTTACAAATCAAAAATCAAATTAACTTATTTCAAATTAAAACTAAATCAATAATTTATCACAATATTAAAAATAAATTCAAATACAAAATATTAAAATATATATCACTTGATTAAATGTGATTGCTTTCCATGAGCCTCCTTCTATAAGGAAATCCAAGTTCCAAACTCAGCTAGATGAGAGGGGACACCTAAAATCTAGAATGTTAAGGGTTTGTGTGGCCCTTATCGGGTGTGATCTTGACGACTTAGAGACCCTTGGTTCATGGTTTCTTAGACCGCATGTGGGTTGCTAAGAAGTGCGCCCCACTTCCTTGGCCACTCAAGATGAGGGGGCACTCCTTGATTCGTATTGTAATTAGAGTGGTAGTTAGTTTCATATATTTCTATTGTAGACAGTGGTTCACTTCAACACTTTCTGCTGCAAGTATTTAGTGCACTTTTAGCAATTACTATTGTAAGCATTTAGTTAGTTGTTGCAACTTTTATTGTAATCAACTAATAATGAGAAGGCAAAAGTCACCTTGCTTATAAAAGGCGCTACTCTCTCACTCAAGGAAATGTGATGGTTATTTTATGTTCTAATTCTTCTTCTCCATTTTTGTGTATATTCTATTTTCTCTACTCCGTGCTATCTAATTTCTGTTCTTCATTGCGCATTTTAGTTCTCTATGTTTTTTTTTTCTTTTTTTTAGCAGATTTGAATTGCAGATCAATTGGTATCAGAGCCTGGATCCAAGTCAAATTTTCCTCAACCAAAAAATTCAGAAGAGAGACTGCTTCTATCCCCCGGGATATCGACATAACCTCCTTCCAAAATGGTTGCAACTTTGAAAACTCGCCCATCAGTCAATACAAAGCTACATATATGTCTTCTGCAAGTTACACATCCCACTACACATTTTAGATCCGAAAGAGGTATTGTTTGTCAAATTTAGTTATGGTTTATTAACAATTTTTCGTTGTGAATTTGATTTGTTTGAGTCTCCTTCCTTAGACAATTCCTTTCTTCGAGCCTTGGCCGTCGAGAGTAAAATGGCTCCTCAAATCATCTCTCCTTTAACTTGATATGGTCCTTCAACTTCTAGTCCTTTGCATACTGAGCATTCCCTAGTTTTCCATGCTTCCCCATCCACACCTAGAAATGTTCCCTAATGTACCTTTCATAAGCGCAACTCGTATGCATATTTTGACTGTCGGGAACTTAAGAACATTCACACCAATGATACTCTATTTGTATAGGTCGCTCATCCAGATTCCCCTGACCATCCTGAAGTAGTCTCTCTAAAAACTCCCACTGAAGTGGACCCTTTTATGATCCTGATGACCACTAATGAACTCATCTCTAACATACCCATGTTTACACATAATTTCCATATTAAGCATGAGTTGGATACTCTCATCTTGGATAATAGAAGCCAAAAGAACCTCATGGAAAAGAACTTGGTCACACGCCTGAACATCCTCACCACTCTGTACCTGGCCCCATACCATCTCGATTGAGTACAAAAAGAAGGCCCTAGTTTCACTTTCACCCAATGTTGTGCAATTACCTTTGTGACTGGCCCTTTTTGGGATACTGTGGTGTGTGATGTCTCTCCTCTTGATTGTGTTGATTTTTTACTTGTCATTCACTACCAACAGGATTGATACGCTATCTATCATGCTAAATCTCATCAATACCACTTGAAACATGAGGGGCACACCTATATGCTTACTTCTTCAGCTCTTAAATCCACATAGCCTAGTACTAACGACATGGTCATTAATCAAGTCAGTCTAAACAATTTTTTTTCTTTGTGCTTAGTTTGCCCCATTACCCCAAAAGATTGGAATAACCATGTACCTCTTTCCATGGATCCCTTGCTCCAAGAATTTGTAGATATCTTCACACAACTCACGAAATTGCCACCATCTCCCTCTTTTGAGTTCACACTTGATCTAATGCTCGATGCTTCTTTAGGAAGCAATTGCCTTACGAGCGACCCAAGACCGTGTGAAATAGAGGCATGATAATAAGCACACACCATTTTTCTTTCAGTTGGGAGATCATGTATGGATCTTGCTAGACAAGTACCAATTCAAACAACAACATCATTTGTAGTGCAATTTGCCTCATTTGATGGTGGAGGCAGGGATGCTTGGAGACCTAAATAAGGATGAATTGGCCACTAGGAAGTGTGCCTGACTTCCTTGGCCACTCATGATGAGGGGGCACTCTTTAATTAATATTTTAGTTAGTGTGGTAATTAGTTTCATATATTTCTATTGTAGACAATAGTTTTCTTCAACACTTTCTGCTGCAAGCATTTAGTATGCTTTTAGCAATCACTGTTGCAAGCATTTATTTAGTTGTTGCAACTTCTATTGTAATAAACTAATAACAAGAAGGAAAAAGTTGCATTTCTTATAAAATGTGATCCTCTCTCACTCAAGGAAATGTGATGGTTATTTTCTATTCTAATTCTTCTTCTTCATTTTCTTGTATATTATATTTTCTCTGCTCAGTGCTATCTAATTTCTATTCTTCTTTGTGCATTTTAGTTTCCTATGTGTTTTTTAGATCTGAATTGCAAATCAACATGTCAGTCCTACAAGTCATGAACAAACTAGCAAACAAACAAACACAAAATCAACTTATAAGTTAATCAATTCACTATATGTAAATTGACGTTAATTAATCGAAAACAAATTACTTTATCTCCAATTAA
>ML784805.1:483985-497352 GCA_009831015.1 Picea engelmannii
ATTGTAATATGTGGTTTATTTGTAATGTAATCATTAAGGGAGGGTGTTAGAATTAATGATTAATTTGGAGTTGGTTTTGGTTTGTTGGAGTTGTTGAGATATTCTCTCAACCTCCATAACTAAGTTTAGAATAAGTTGGATCTCACTTCAACTATATATATGTTGTAATTGAGATTCAAGGTAATACAAATTATTATTTTGAGTGAATCATGTCTCTCATTTGTTAATAGCTCCATGAGTTATTTGTCCTTTTTGGACCTCCTTCTCCTTGTAAGAAAAGAGGAGGGGTTTGGTGTAGAGTTTTTCAAAGTATTAACAAAAGAAAAGGGATTAAAAAGGTTGAAAAGAGAATGCATTTTTGGAATCAAATTCCCATGACTTGAAATATTTCTTTTTTCGCTTCTAATTTTGCAACTTCCACTTCTTCCTCTTTTGACTCCTCACTATCTTCTCCATCCTCTTCCTCAATCTCTTCGCTATCTTCTCCATCCTCTTCCTCAATCTCTCAAATATTATATCCTTCTTCTTGTGTTGAATTAACTTCCTTATTTTCTTCTTTTGACATAACCATTGGCTCCTCAGGAGTACGATATGAATCTTTGGAAGGTTGAATTCCTAGGTCCTTCTCCTGTTCTTTTGGATTTTTCGTGTCTCCTAAATTTTTAAGAGATCTGAACTGATTATTTTGCAAAGTCCCCTGAGGTTTTCTTTGCTAATGCGACCCCTCAAAAACTCCACTCATCAATTTTGATTTTCACTGACTCTGGCTAACCCTTCTCCAAATCAACATCCACACATATTCTCGCATAGAAATACAGGTTCCCTTTTAGCTCTGCCCGATTATTATATCTGCCTAATTTATTTTCGAAATTTACACACACCGGGCCTGCATATGGGCCTGCATATATTTTTTCTTCTGGGTTGAAGTATAAAGACCATGGGAAGAGAAAAATTCCCCCGGAACCCATAAAATATGGGCCAAATCAGAATATTATATCCCTCTCTGATTTGTTGGTAAAATTAAAAATGAAATAACCATGACCGACAACAAAAGATCTAACCGCACCTTTGATCTTAGGGCACCAATGCTTAGCCGCCAAGATTCCAATTTTCCCACCAGAGAACGTTCAACGAAAAAGAGCGTTGATCTTTGAGTTTTCATACATGATGTGGAATATTTTCAGATCGTTTGAGAATCGAATGGATTGAGGCAAGTTTCTACTCCTAGGGTTCAAATACTAAACTAGAGAACGAAATGCCTCTATATCATCATTGATTTCATAACCCATCTTTGAAGATCCATTCGACGAGGCTTGCAAATACGACTGAGAGGACAAAATCCTTCACACAAGCCACACGTAGCGTCATCAAGCTTCTGGTGCAGAGAGTGGCTTGGATCCAATGAATTCCCACTCTCAATAAAACTTATGATGCAGACGATGACAAAACGATTCCGATGTAGGCGATGACTAGGGTAAACCCTAGCCGCAAAGGAGATCGCCTGCTATCTTCATGATCCGACATAAAAAAAAACACTTTAAAAAATTAATATTAATAATATATTTTTAATTTAAATTAAACTTAATTATATTTATCAAATAAAAATACTTTACATTTAATTTAACTATTATTTAATTTTTATTTAAAAACCTAATTTGTTATTAAAAATCCATTTATTTGTTAGAGTCTCTATTAGTTGGTTTTATGAGTTTACATTGTTAAAGTTACAACTTGCCCATAGTTTGTAATTGCATCGTTTTCATAGAACTTCATAGAGAAGTTTATACATACCTTTTCATCAAGAATGCCAAATCAAGCTTAATTATTTTTCAATATTTTTTTTAGATATTTTAAATGAAAAGTTTTTATATCCCATCAAAGTGTTCATTTATTTGAAACTAAAGTATATCATCTGTTTATATAAAGTATATCATTTGTTTATATTTATTTGAAACTAAAGTATATCATCTGTTTATATAAAGTATATCATTTGTTTATATAAAGAAAAGATTATTTTCAAAATGTATTTTTATTTCTAAATATTTTAAATGAGAAGTTTTATATCCCATCAAGGAAGCATTGCAATGCGTTGATGCGTATTTAAAAAAAACATAGAAAAAAAACATTTAATAAGAAATAAAACATGTGTTTATCTAATAATTCAACATAGCAATGCGTTGATGCACATTTAAAAAAAAAAAAAAAAAATAGAAATATAATATTTGATAAGAAATTTATTGTTCTAATATTTATTTTTTTTAAGTAAAAGTGGAACCTTTCATATTAAAGCTTCAGCCAAAAAGGTGGATACATGACACATAGGCGCCAAGTGTCCTGCCTGTGTAGGAAACCAGGACACCTGGCTATTTTACTGTAACCTGTCCAAAAATTAAGGATATCATAGAGCCACCTTGCCCGTAGGAAACCAGGGGGTATGTTTAGAACTAACGACAGTTTGAAAGTATAGATATTAAGGCTAACCAGACTAACACCTAGAGGACTGTTGTCCTGAGAAAATACAGCAAACATAGAGAAAAGCATGTAAACTCGAAGACCTGTTAACCAGTGCTCGCCTTGTCGTCCTCCGCTTCTGTTGCACGAACTGGTATTACAAATGGCTGTGCACAGGTAAGACATAGGCGCTTGGGCATGTCGGTGGAATATGCTGCATAGAGCATGTCCAGTCTTTGGCTTGCACAGACCGCTCGGAAGATTTGGTCTTCAACCAGACTTCTCACTTCAAATATGAGTTGCAAGTGCTCAGGGAGTAGAAGAGGTGGCGAGGACGGCCTCGCTTGCGTGTCATCACGTCCCAGACATCCTGGATCCTTAGCTGCACCCGTATCCTTGGCTGCATCGGCGTCCGTCCACTGCTCCTCCTCGATGATGCAAGTTTCAGTGCTTGGGTCCGATGGAGCTTTTGCACAAGCGTCAGAGGAGTTCCTGCCACGGGGAGTGATTCCAGAGCGAAAAGAGCGGGTGTAGGGGTCCCAATCATCAGGGAAGGTGACCATTTTTGCTTCCGAGAAATCTGGTGGGAGCTGAGTGCTCGAATCTTCTTCCATGATTGTTCCTGGAGGTGAAGCTGCTGCTAAGATTGCCCGCCTTCGTCGCTTTCTGGCAAGAGTTACTGCGGTTTGAAATTCGCAGTGTCGTTTCCGTCGAGAGGCAGCTGCATACCAGCCCGCCCCCCTGCGTGGTTGTCCCCTCAATCGCGGCATGCCTGAGACTGAGGTTGAAACCAAGTCGCCAAGAGCTAGATGGCAGCCTCGCTGCACAGGAAACTGCTCGGTCACAATGAAACACCGGAGAAGGCTGATGGGCGGATAAATCACAATGAACACCATTAAAGCCATGAGCTTAATTCTCTGGTTGGCCGGACCAAGAGCGCTCGTGCTGGATAACATCATGCTACGGAGGTGGTCTGAGCTGATGCTCAAATTCAATTGCGGAGTGTGTGGGGAGGGTCGGTATTAAAGGCCCCCTGTCTCCCCTCGTCACCTCCCCTTGCCACCTCCCCTCGCTGACTTCGACGCGTGTCACCCCATCCGGGGAATTTATTGTTCTAATATTAATTGTATTGAGATTGAATTATATCATCAAATGTTTTTGTTAATGTTACTGAAATTAAATTGTATAATTAAATGTTTTGTTAATGTTTTAGTTATATTTAATATTATATTTAGTTATAATATTTAAGTTTTAAATTTTATTTTTTTATTATATATAAATTAAATATAAACAAATTATATAATTAGAAATAATAAAAAATGTAATTAAAAATTAGGAAGATGTTTTCCAACATTAGTAACAAGATAAATAACATACATCTATAACTTTTAATTTTTAAAATTTAATACAAAATATAAAGTATCCTTCAAGTGTATGTATCAGTTGTTAAAAAAAAAAAAAGTTGTACTTAACCTTTTGCCCACGCTAATTTAAATTTCTCTAATTATAAATATAAATTTCTCATAAACAAGGTATAGCCCTTACAAATTTGTAAAAGTTTTTCTCTTATAGACATTTTCTTTACCTCTCAAAGTCAAATTACTCAATATATATATATATATATATATATTCAAATATGAAAATTCTTCAATATAACTAGACACAATCTAAGTGAGTAATTCATAGATGCAAACATTCATTTATGGATGTAAATATTGTCTTTAAATGAGAGAAAATTTGAAATAGATTTTTGAACAAAAAAAAAATGTATATTCAATATTAACTTTAAAAGAACTAATGGGATTCAAGATAATGATGTTAATTATATGAGATTGTTTTCAAAAACCATTCTTGTTGACCACATTTCCCAATCAAATAAAGCTTAATTTAACAATGAAACACCTTGAAATATCTTTTTTAGGAAAACTATTAGATTGAATTAATTATGCTATATTTTAACTTCTCTTTTCTATGAATTTTCTTAGATTGAGGTATTTTTAGGTAAAAATGGTGAAAATTTGTTGTCTTAGAGTGAGATATGTGTAGTATACCTAGGGAGGTAATATGGGGTACCTAGGGGAGGTACCCAATGGAAATGTGGTTATGTATTATTAGTGGAGGTCATTCAATATAAGGTGGATTAGGTCCACTATATTATTAAATAAGACCCACTATGATAGTTAGATATTATAATATAATAAATGTGAGAAGGCTTTCTAGAAGGTTCCTTTTATAGAATGTTCCTAGGAGATAGAGAGTGCTATATAAGGAAGTCTAAGAAATCTATTGGAACATAGTGAAGAATATTGTAACAAGCAAGTATTTATTGAGTAGTGCATTCCTTCCATAAAGAATAATATATGGTGTTACTCTACCTCAAGGATTTTGATTACATCTTATGTTCAATATTTTGGTGAATGGTTTGGTTTATTCTTGTTGATATTAAGGGCTATTTATGAAGTATATTTGTAGATCTATTTAGGTACTTAGCAATTGGAATCATATCTCTTTCCTTGGTCAAAGAAGAGAATTATTTTTTGGTTTCTTTTGCATATTTTTTAAAAGGAAAAAAAAGGCGGCAGTGCACATCAGATTCAATTATGAAATTTCCTGAGCAAAATTTGTCAAAAAAATTGGATATTTGAATTCTTCGTGGAAAATTACCTAATTTCAAAGAAAACATCGATCAAAACAGAGTTCGGGAAGTAAGTTATCAACATTTTAAATTCGATAATTTTTCATGTTTTTTTCTTTTTTGAAAAAACAACGGGATTTGCATAGTAAGTTACAAACCCTAGTTGTTTGTTGAAGATTTATTAAAATCAAAATGTATTTTATAGGGAACACTAATGGACCTAATATTGAAGAGTATATAAAATGTTTGAAGTCTGAACATCCATTATTTTGGAGCTTACATATACTCGACAATTTAAAGGATGATGCTAACATTTGGTGGAAATTGCTTAGCTATAGCGAGATGATGACACTCTCTAATGAATAATTTGAAAAAGTATTTTTAGATAGGTGGTCTCATGTAAAAAATAAGGATATAGAGAGAACCAATGATTTGTTTTCATATGAAAACTCTATTTTACAGGTTCATGGTTGTATTCATAAAGAAAATACATCATTGTTTATATTAACCCTAATTCCCAACAAAATTTTATCAATGTTCAGTTGGTTAATAGATTGCAAGTTGTGGAAAATAATATTCAAAGCACATAGGTTGAGGGTGAAAATATTCAAATTTTTAAAGATTTGAGGATTACCATGGACAACTATGTGTTGCATTATAATTTTTGTTCCATTGATATGAATGATGTGGATATTATTCTTGGATATCCTTGGATGGAGAAAATTGGTACAATTAATATTGATGTGGAAAATAAGTCTGTGAAACTTTGGTACAAGAAAAGAAAATTTACATTGCACGATGTGTCTCTTAGTAAGAAAGAAAGTCCCATGGGGGAAATCCATGAAGTTATTGTAGAATATAAAGTTGCATCAAAAGACAATTCTATGGAAGGAAATGAAGAAAATACCCAAGAAGGACACAATAAAGAAGACAAGGAGATCATTGAATCAAATAAACATCGTATTGCAGAGTTGAAGAAAAAGGGATTGATTCCTAAATTTGTTTTATATTGACATCCACGCCACATCGTATGGTCTTAGTTCCATACTAGAAGTGCTCTAAGCCGAACTCATAGTAATTTGATTACTAATATGAGGAAATATTAAAGAATTTGTCTCTAAACTAGAGTCGAGAGTCCAAAAAATCTATCCAAGAAGCCTATTTTCTTTAGTTAGTTGTTTATCTCTTAACATTACTTCACCAATATTGTAATCACAACTCAAAAAGGGTTTCCAAGATTGTAAGAAACATGCACAATTTCCAATACACAATGGTTGTACCAAAATGCAACATTGAATGTATGAAAAACTAATCGATGTAGTCTCTTAACAAATCAACCACATTGGTCAAAACTTAGGAGTATTAAGAGGATAAGGAAAATAGCCACATGCATTCACATAGGTCTTTTTTATGTGTCATTAAGAGCTCCAACTATTATGTCCCTGGTAACAAAGCAATTAATGCTCTATATGTTTAGATATATATCATAGGTTTTGAAGCTTAAATGATGGTATATATCTCAACATATACAATATCAATTACTCTTTATGGATTGTATATTGACAAACATTATTAAAATCCAATGATATTTACTCCAACATATATAACATTAATTGTTTTACTAATGAGGGTATATTGAGAAATAGTGTGCACACATCAACCAAGTAATAAATGCTATATATATTTTGGGATACATACTATCAAATTTTAAATAACTAACAACTAATGTTATATATGTTAGGATACATATTATTAAATCTTAAGTAACTTCACATCCAACAAAGTATATCTTAACATATACAACATTACTTACCATGCACTAGGAGCTAGAAATTATAGAAAAATAGAGTGTATTCAAACTTTTGAAGAATTGCAAAGTTATATCAGAACTTAAAATTAGCAATGAAAATAAAATATAGAAAAATAATCTACTAAAATTATATACAACAAGACCTAACACTGTACCAAATTACTAAGTAATTAAGCTGCAGTTGAGCTTGGAGGGGCAATGACATTAGTTAAAGGGTAATGACATTAGTTAAAGGGTTTTGGTGTTAATTGATGAAGTAGGTGAAGACTGAAATTAAACGAGGTTGAGTGGAGATTAAGGGAGTATGGATTTCATCGACACAATAAACAACAAATTATAATGACATTTCAATTTTAATCACATCGACCAATGATTGCAAATTATAGTGTAGTGGCATGTCCACTATCCCTCATTACCTGAATGCCCTAGCCTTCTTTGATCAATCGGGACATCAATCTTGCATAACACCTTAATGGTTGCCTTTTCTCTCCAAATGGTTGTATCACATTCCAACAAATTTCTCATGTTGGGCCATCGAGAATGTCTTTTAAGTGAGTACACTTTGTTTATAATCAAAATCGAAATGATCACGAATGTATTTTTAGTGAGTCCTTGTTTTTAATAGTTGTTGTGTATTTTTTTTTATATTCTTCTATTGGGTATTTTCATAGTTGACACTTGCATCACACAACGTGTTTTTATAGTAATTTCAGCCGAGATGAGATATAGTGATTTTAGTATATTGACGCTTTTCACAGTCGGCTTTTTAGAGTTGGTTTTGGCTAGCTGTTCTACGAAATGGTTTTTTTCATTGGAATTTGGCCATATAAAAATTTACCATGGACGCTTTGCAAATCGAAATTTGGCCACTTCGAATTCAATTCTCTGTGAATTTTCGTGTCAATTAAACTATTTTGGCCCATCCAGGCTCAATGTTGAAAACTGAAGCTTTGATACCATTTTGTAACATCCCCGACCACACATGGCCAGGACACACTACTCCAGAGAACACTTTCGTTCTCTCAACTACGGAACATACTGTAACATACACAATATCCAACTGAGTTATGCCACATAAAGTTTTCTCCTCAAATACCTATATACACACATAGGCATACATACATATTGAACTGCATGCAATTAATCATATACACACGGAACTCATGTGGAAGCTTTATATATAAAACGTAAACAAACAATTACATTCTCTAAAAACACGGATTCATACTGAAATAACAGTAAACATAGAGATGCATCATATACAGGAAATACCCATAAATATAACAACAGTTATAACCACACATGGATAAACCCATAAAAATAAACAAGTAAATAATAGTGTAGCATGTAAATTTATCACATAGTTGACACTTATCTTTGCAAGGATATCACCAACTATGTGCAGACCTTCCACGAACCCCCCAGCCATAGAGCACAATGTTCATCACTCTCAATAGTGAGTCACCCCTGAGCTGAGACTAAACTCCACCCAGGAAAGGGATTCCTAACCAGGCTAAGGGTTCATGGTCGACAGGAAAGACTCCATCTCAGGTGCTCACTCAACCGACAGCCTATAGCCTCTCATTCCCCACATGCTTGTCCCACCCAAGGAAGTGTGCATCTTATTTGCTCAACAGTCCTTCGACTGCCCCACTTCCCTTCCAGGGCTTCAACAACAGGCCGGTCCGGAAGTCTCAGAGCATTGTAGTTGTGGTTTATCACCTTCAAGAATCGATCCCCAACAATTCTCCCACTCAAAGAATTTCTCACAGGCTTGGCAACCTGCCTCTTCAGTATCCCATGGGCCTGACAACCCACTTATTTAGTCTAGCTCCCAAGCTAACCAACTACACAAACATGAATAACTATGGATACAAGTTCAGGTATAGTGACAGTAAGGTATGGAGGATAACTGATTGAGTAAGTGATCATGGAATAATGGCTGCATGAATGGGAAGAATGATGGAAAAGATACCAAGATGCACTACGTCCCAACAATAAGTATGCATGTCCCCAACTTGACGCTTGTCATGTTGGGAGCTACTTTGGCCCACTTGTCCCCAACTTTAGAACTTAAGATAAAATAATTATCCATACTTTATGATTTAAGAAATATTAATATGATATTCATTTTTGGTTTAAGCTCTCTAGATTATCCCTTTTTCTTAAATTTTGGCCCTCCCTTTCCCTAACTAGTGAAGTTTAGTCCCCCATCTCTTTTATTGTGGTCGGTCTGCACACAGTGATGTATTTTATATTAATGATGAAGTGTATACAAATATAGACGCACTGACCTTTAGCATCTAGGCTCTCTGGCCTAATTCAAAACACAAGCATCCTAATCTTATAATAACTGGCTCACCAGCCTATAAAGCACAACATATACACAAAGGTTCACTGGCCTCAATATCGCATGCACTTAAGTTTGATATGCGCGGTATCCTGGAATGTGCATCATTTTACTGCGTAGTGCATGCGCACACTACACCATGGAAAATGCAAGCCAAAAGATATAAACCAACTCACCAGCTAAAGTACATTATTACATTTACTGTTGGGGTTCTACCTGGGGATATTACAATCCCCTCCCCTTATTTATGCACTGTCCTAAGTGCATCATGTACTCATATATAACAAAATTTTCAAAAATCCTCAATGCATTATATACCATGTACCATTCAAATTATTTAAAATCTCCATGCTTTATCTATTGAAAGCTTGTTATCCATCTGGTGCTCTACTTTCCAACACCAATTATGGTACTCATCCTGCAACTTGAAGTCAATTGCTCTATTCCATAGAGCTACTTCAGGAAATAATTCATCTCATTGTTCCTTATTACATGCTTCAATTAAACTTCATTGAAGCAACAACTGGATGTAGATCCATGACGTTCCATCCAACTTTATATCTCACTGCTCAACAACACTCCAACCAACGGTCTCTCTTCCCCACATGCTTGTACAACTCAAGGTAGTATGCACCTTCACTATCCAACAGTCCATCGACTGCTCACTTCCCTTCTAGGGCTCTAGTACAGGTTGGACAAGAAGTTTCGGGAGTCCCAACTTTAATCATTATTATACAAATTACTATATTTTGTTATTCAGAATCCATTTTTGAATATAGAAATGGATTTAGCATGCTGAAAAACTCTCAGGACATTCAGATTCTACAGAAATAATCACTTAAATTTACAAATCCAACAATTTCTAGTTGGATTTCGGCCAAATATCCTTCTAAAAAAATCTTCATTTCATAGAATCTTACATATTACAAATCCAACAATTTCTAGTTGGATTTCGGCCAACCTCTTTTCTTCTATATTACAAGTTATTTCAATGTGTAACTTGTTTAGTAGCTCTTGGATCACTAATTCTAGCATAGCCTCTTCTCCATCCTTTTTTAAACCAAAATTTATAAGGTTTAATGATCTTCTATTATGTTATTCAAGCAAGTCTATTAATTTGTTCATTTTTTCTTTATTGTGCTTGATATCCAATTTTCCTTCCATGATATGTAGAGTCAAATTATTATTTATCAAATTATTAGTTATCTTTTCTTCTAGCTCCTTGATCCATTTGTTTATCCTAAAAAAATTTAAATTATCAAGATCACCTTAATGAGTTACTTGTTTAATTTCTTGATATTGTATTTTCACTTCATGTATTCTAATCTCTATTTCTTTTCCTTCGCTAATCTTCATTGTGTATAATGTATTCTCCAACATTATTATGTTATTGTTTATTTGTTTATAAATATTGTCTGCAATTCAAATGATGTGAACTTACTCTCAATCATTATCTCTAACATTTTTTGAAGTTTAACTTTTCTTTCTTCCCTTCTTTTCTATAATAACCATATATTTCCAAAAAGTCTTTAAGGTTATTTCACTATATCTCCTTTTAAAAGTATTATGTATTGTATTGAAATTTAATTTCTCTTTCTTTCCTTCTTTTCTATAATAATCATATATTTTCAAAAAATCTTTAAGGTTACTTTACTAGATTTCCCTTTAAAAATATTTAACATATGTATTGTATTTTTATATATCCTATTGTTCATATTGGAATAAAAAAAAATGAAATAACAATAAATAATAAAAATAAACTTGATGTGATTTATACATATGAATATTGTAATTCATACTCTTCAACCTTCATATGAATGCATATAAGTAAATAAAATTCAATAATAGTTTTGTTGTAGTTGATTTTTATGAAATAATTTTAAAATATAAATTATACATATGAGTATTGTAATTCATACTCTTCAACCTTCATATGAATGCATATAAGTAAATAAAATTCAATAATAGTTTTGTTGTAGTTGATTTTTATGAAATAATTTTAAAATATAAATTAATATGAATATATTTTTTGATCATTAATTTTAATTATATATAAAATATAGTTTAAACATTTAATATTTATTTTCATACAATTTTAAAACTAATTTTATTAATTTTTTAATTTTAATTTTTTAATATAAAAATGTATAAAATTTAATTATTTCTTTTAAAATTTAAATACAAATTATAATAAATAAAGTTTTTAAAATTTAAACATAATCACCCTATTCACATTATTTACTTTATTCTTACAACAGAATCACATTATTTACTTATTCCAGTACAAAAGTAACCATTAGCTTTATCATTATATACACTTATTTTAATAAAATATAAAGTAATTTTTTTTACAATTTAACTGCAATTTTGAATTTTTAAATTTAGTTTTTATTATCTTATTTTTAATTTTTATTTTTAATTTTGATGAATTTTTATGATAAGATATTTTTATCATTTTTAAAATACTGTGGATTGAAAAAATAAGTTATCGATTTATAACAATTAAAGGAAACTAATCACCACAATTTACTCCTCCACTCTTCATTTTTAATTTATCCAAGAAAATACACAATATAATCAATTGAATTATTATATTGTTTCGATATTTAGAAAAAATGAAAATAAATTTTCAATATAATCAATTGAATTATTATATTGTTTCCATATTTAGAAAAAATGAAAATAATCTTTTTGACAGCTCTGGGCGTTTCCACGAGATGGTTAAGCACGTATAATCGGTGAAGAATATTTGGTCTCTTAGCTTTGGGACTCACGTGGATGATGGTAATGGCCTTTTTTTTGGGTGAAGAATAATGTATTTTCAATAATTTTTTAAATTTCAAATTATACAAATACTAGTTTTTGTGATGAATAAATATTTTTTAAATTTTTAGTGTTAATATGTTTTAACATTTTGAGAAATTATTAGTGATAATATGTTGTTAATGTAATTGATGTTTTATTAATTAAAAATAATTTTAAGTGTGGATTATCAATAAAGAATAACAATACAACTTTGCAAAGTAATATAAAAAGGATTAGAAAAATAAATTATTAGAAGGAATATGAGCTTATAACATAACACTTAAGAGATGTTGATTTTTCATATGAGATGATATGAGATATCAATATTTTAATACAATGATGAGTGTTCCATATACAAAGAATATATGGTGACCATCCATCTTGGATAATAAATAACTATTTATTTATTATATATATTGTATAACTAGTTACACTCCCTCTTAAATTTCACACCACAATCATCTTAAAAAAATGGTTTTTCTTGTTTGATTTTTTTTTATATAGTCAGGTAAATATTTTATTATTTAGGTGTTGGGTTTGGGTTTCATTGGACATTATTAAATCACAATAGATTGGTTAATTATTGGAAATAGTATTAATATGAATTCTTCACATTCACTTTGTTCTAAAACAAGATTACTAGGAATATTTGTATTATTCAATAATTAACATGTGATTCTTAATTGTGGTTTAATTGGATGATTTAAATTTGTCAACTATGTAGTGATTATTAATTATTTTGGAGTTAATTTCCCCAAATTTGCATAATATCTTCAATTTCAAAACATTATCTATAGTTAAGTTATGTAGTTTTGTTTTATTTAGAATATCTAATATCAATCATATTTGATTTGGAAATCTTGTAGTTTATTTTTTAATAGATTTTTGTTATGAGTTTGATTTATTTTTGTTATTGGTGTCTATTATAGATCTGCAGTTCAACTATAGTCTCCAAAATAGTTCATTTAGTTAAAATTATTCAAGGTGTAATGATTGGACAACATCTATTGGATTTTTTTTTATCATTTTTAGGAGACTATCTTCCGACTTCTTGTCTGAGAAAAGGGTGACGAATCTCTTCAAACGGATGAAAACCCACTTCCCAAATTGGGTGGTTTACCTTTCAATTGAGACGTTTCCTCATAAAGTGAATAGATTGAGAGAAATTGTATTAGATTCAAGAGGGAGTTTTCATAATTTTTGTGCTGTTAATTTTCAGGAGACAAACTTCCAAATTCAATCCCATCCAAACGGTGAGGAATTTGAGGACATAGTTGAAAACCCACTTCCAAAATGGGTCTATTCACTTAAAATCT
>ML784805.1:499921-511854 GCA_009831015.1 Picea engelmannii
CATGGCTTGAGATGTGGAAACTGTTGCAGAATGGTAGTTGGTTCCCAAGTGGCATCTGCTGGAGTCATATCTTTCCACTGTACTAGCACTTCCTTGATGGTTCTCTAATGCAGGTGACGCTCACGCTGGTCCAAAACATCTTTTGGCTGTAGCCAAATGGATCCTTCTTCAGCTAACTCTGGAAGGTTGGTTTGAATTTGGCATCTGGTTCCAATCACCTTCTTCAAGCATGAAACATGAAAAACAGGATGTAGCTTCGACTGACTGGGAAGATCTAACTGATATGCGACTTGTCCCACACACTTTAGAACTGTGTAAGGGCCATAGAATTTGGGTGCTAGCTTCTGACAATGCTCGGCCTTGAGGGAAGTTTTCTTATATGGTTGCAGTCTCAGAAACTCCTTATCCCCTTCTGCAAATTGACGTTCAGAGCGACCTTGATCTGCTTGTTGCTTCATTCTATTCTGTGCCATGACCAAGTTCTCTTTAAGGGTACGAAGGATATCCTCTCGGACTGCAAGTGTTTGGTCAACCGCCTGGACCTTCGAGGTACTCGGTAAGTATGAGAGAACTAAAGGTGGTTTTTGTTCATATACCGCTTCAAAAGGAGTCATGCGAGTGGTTGTATGGTATGTAGTGTTGTACCACCATTCGGGGAGGGGTAACCATTGAGCCCACTGGTGTTGTTTTTCAGAGGCAAAGCACCTCATATATGTTTCCAAACACTTGTTGACAACTTCCGTTTGACCATCCGTTTGGGGATGATAAGTTGAGCTGAGATGCAATTGTGTGGCTTGTAGCTTAAACAACTCTTGCCAAAAATTTCTTGTGAAAGTTGGGTCTTTATCGAAAAAAATAGAGTGCGGCATGCCATGAAGCTTGAAGACCTGGTCCATGAAAATTTGAGCCACCGTGGATGTAGTAAATGGGTGGGGAAGAGCGCAAAAATGAGCATACATGGAAAGGCGATCCACCACCACCATTATGACTGATTTATTCCCCGATTTGGGTAAGCCTGTAATAAAGTCCATAGAGATATCCTTCCAAATAGCAGGGGGAATCGAAAGCACTTGGAGGGTGCTTGGAGATTTGACTGTTTCTCCCTTGTTGTGTTGACACACCTCACATTTAGAAACAAACTTACGGATGTCCTGTTTCATACCATCCCAGAAAAAAGATTGTTTGACTCGGTCATATGTTTTGGTGAACCGTGAGTGCCCCGTTGTGGGTGAAGCATGAAGCTCAAAAAGCACCGTGGATTTGAGCTTGGATTGTTTACTTAAATACAAGTGGCCTTTGTATCAAAGCTCATCTTGGAGCCAGAAGTACCCTAGGGGAGCCAGAGCCTTGTTCTGCAGTTGCTAGATCAGATGCGAACTTTTGGGATCTTGAAGTCATTCTTGGCACATAGCTTGGAGCCAATCGGGTACAATGAAGGAAAGAGAAAAAATGGATCCTTCGTCTTCATATTTTCGGGACAGTGCATCTGCCATGACATTGTCTTTTCCCTTCTTGTAAATGATCTCATAATCATATCCAAAGAGCTTAGTCACCCATTTTTGTTGTTCCTGGGAGGAAATGCGTTGTTCTAGAAAGTAATTGAGGCTTTGATGGTCTGTCTTAATTTGGAAGCATTGCCCCAATTGATATGGATGCCACAACTCAACGGCATGCAGAATCGCCAACATTTCTTTTTCATAAATGGGTTTGCCCAGATTATTTTCAGATAGTTGCTTGCTAGTGGAGGCCAAAGGTCGACCTTCTTACATAAGGATAGTGTCGATTTCTTTCCCTGAGGCGTCACATTCCAACACAAAGGTCTTTGTGAAGTCGGGAAGGGCCAGAATTGGAGTGGTGCACATGGTCATCTTCAAGGTTTGAAAATCTTGAGCAGTTGCTGGAGTCCAAGTGAAAGAGTTCTTTTTTAGGCTCAAAGCCATGAGAGGTGCTGAAATATTTCCATAGTTCTTAACGAACTTGCGATAATACCCTGTGAGGCCCAAAATCCACGCAAGCTTTTGAGAGTCTTTGGGTGCGGCTAGTATTTCATAGCTTCAATCTTTTTTGGGTCCACCCTGACACCATCCTTTCCCACCAGATGACCCAAGTATTCTACTTCTGAGGCACCAAAAGCACATTTGGACTATTTCAGGAAAAGTTGGTGTTGAGAGAGTAGGCAGAGGACTTGATCCACATGAGTAAGATGGTATGTCCAGGTTTTGCTATATATGAGGATATCATCAAAGAAAACTAAGACAAAATGACGGAAAAAAGGGCGGAAGACATGGTTTATGAGGCTCTGGAAGGTGGAGGGGGCGTTACACAAACCAAAGGGAATGACCAAAAACTCATAGTGGCCCTCATGAGTGAAAAAGGCGGTCTTGGGAATGTCGACCTCTTTCATACGTATCTGGTGATAGCCCGAGCGAAGATCAAGTTTGGTAAAGAATTGGGCGCCACTCAATTCATCTAGGAGGTCATCAATGATAGGAATGGGAAATTTGTCTTTGATGGTTAGTTTGTTGAGAGCACAGAAGTTAGGACACATTCTCCAAGAACCTTCTTTCTTCAGTACCATGACGACTGGAGAAGAGTAAGGGCTCGTACTAGGATGGATGATGCTGGCAATAAGGAGTTCCTGGACCATTTTTTCAATTTCATTTTTTTGTGCAAAGGGGTGGCGATATGGACGTATATTAGGGGGAAGGCTTCATGGGACAAGGGGAATGGAATGATCATGGACACCTTGGGAAGGAGGGAGTCCTTGGGGAGTGAAAAATATCGTGTGATGTTTAGAAAGGAGGGCTTGGAGGTCTTGGGGCACTGGTGGGGTCTCTGTGGCTTGTATGGCGTGGAGTTGGGCAATGACACCATAATGACCTTTTTTGAGCAGTTTTTTCATGCGATGAGAACTGATGACCTCAGGTGAACCAACAATGATGCCTTGAAATTTATATTGGTGGCCTCCTTGGTCAAATTTCATGGTTAAGTTTTGAAAATCCATGAGAATGGGACCCAAAGTCCTTAGCCAGTCTGCACCCAACACAATGTCACAACTGCCCATGTCAATAGAAAACATATGGGATTTTAGGTGGTAGTCACCGATTTGGAGACACACATTTTCACAGCGCCCACCACATTTCATATAACGACCATTGGCAATCATGATTTGGAAATTGTTGACAGCATGGATGTAGCAATGGGTTTCTTGGGAAATGCGACGATGAATAAAATTGTGGGTGCTGCCACTATCAACCAGAATGATGACCTTTCGGTGCTTGATGTAACTGATTAACTTGAGGGTTTGGGGGGTAGAGAAGCCAGTGAGAGCATTGAGGGAAATGATCGGTTCCACTTCGGGAGGGTCGGAGGGAGGGTTTATGTCATTGATTTCTGGTGACTCGGGCATAAGGGGAGTGTCAACATCCTCTTCCGGAATATCCTCAGAGATGGCCATAAAAAGATTTTGTTCCTTACATTTGTGGCCTGGGAAATATTTGTCATCACAATTATAATAGAGGCCTTTGAGTTGGCGTTCAACCATTTCAGCCCTGGTCAATTTTTGGATTTTTAATGGGGCGGAGGGAGTAGTGGGGTTTACTAGTTTAGGGCGAGGGATAAAGGAAGGCTTATGGTTTTAAGATGAAACAATTTGTTGTGCTTCTTTATCTTTGTTGGTAGCCTCCACCCAATTCGTAGGTCGATCCATGAGGACATGGACCCAAATCTCCTCCTTGAGGCCACCAATAAAACACTCTCGAAAGAAAGCATCAGTCATGCCCTCTGTTCGAAAATCCAGTCTCTCAAATGCAGCTATGAAGTCTTCTATTGTGCCTGATTGCTTCAATTTTGTCAAACGACCCAAATGGTTAGTGTCAGTGTCAAAGCGTTCATAAATCTTAGTCACAAATTGGGTCCAAGCAATATACCCTTGACGGGAAGTTTTTCTCCATTGCCACCATTGCCAACGTTCTTGATCTAGATGGAGAACACCATACCGAAGTTTGGCCAAGTCATCTGTAATTTTGTAGAGAGATAAATAATGTTCCATTTGGGTGAACCAACCAGTGGGGTCTGAGCCATCAAATTTGGTTACATCCACCCGCGGAAGGCATATGTCCCGTTGAAAGTGATGGGGTTGAAAGGAATGGGAAGAAGTTTCACCTTTAGTATTTTTATGTGCATCAGGAAAAGAGTCATCGGTAGGGATCTTGAGTTTGGTGCAGAGTGATGCAAAGACAGATTCAAGTTGGGTGATTAGTTCGTGTTTGACGTCTGCCATTGCGGACTTCATGACTACATTTATGGATGCATCATAGGAGGCAATAGTAGCACTGAGTTGTTTCACTTCTTGTTGGGTCTCGAGGAAACCAGATTGCAAGGTGTTGAAGAGAGACTCTAGTTCTTGGCTACGGGTATGGGCCATGAGGATGGGTGAACTGAAAAGGGAGCGGGCGGTGTCACAAATTTTTGCAGAAAAATGATATGGATGAATGTGATAAGGGAGAAGAGATGAATCTAATGGAATAGGTCTCAAATAATGGTGAAAAAAATTCCAGACTTTTTTTTTTTATAGATGCGGGGTTATACTTTGGTTTGAAGAATGTTGCAGTGTTGAAATCCCCAAATTCTGAACCAGAGAGAAATGTGTATTTACTTAGCAACCCGAACATAGATGCGCGGCAATAGATCTCGCCAGTTTAATTTGTTTATGTTTATGTTTATGTTCCCCAAGGGTTAGGTATTAAAGGGTTCTACAGACAAGGGTTTGCCCTATGCTATAGCTCTCTAATATATGTGCGGGGTCCAACAACAGTACTCGACCCAATATTTCAGGGCACTAACTAAGGAGGATAGACCGTACCCTTAGTCATACTACCCGACTACCTAGGTACTACAGAGTATCTTCCCGAGTGTTGTTCTCGGTGACACTATAGCAGTCCGACGGCCGATAGGTTTATCTAAAGAGGGATTTAGGAAATCTAGGCTAATCCGTACACAGGTGTTGTCTGATGCGCTACCACTCAAAGGGGTACCAACAGGGGTTACAAGGGTGGTCAACAGATGTGCGCTTAAGAACCACTTGTATTTCCTGCATGTATGAATCCCTCAACCGTGAGTTTATGCGTGTAATGACAGATCTATGTGGCTTAAAGACACCGGAATATGTCTCTACCCTGGAAAAAAAAAAATACCCACAATTTCTGCCAAGGAAAGTGCTCTGATACCACTTGCAAGATACCGGATATATAAAATATGTAGAACAGAAATAAAATGCTAGAAATGACAGAATAACAGTAAAATATCCAGCATAATTTTCACAATACACATAAATGATATAACAAAAGGAATAGAAATAACACTTTGATTCAGAAAGCAATGTTCACAGGCCTCTTCGAGGGGGCAACCTCCAATCGAGTAACGCTCTGTTACAATAATCTCCAAGCTAGGGTTCTCATACCCTCGACCCTTATTTATACTAAATATGTCTATTAAGAGAAGCATCTAGAGGAAGATTCTTCTAGAAGCGAAAGCTTCTATTAGGTCTTCTTACATCCGCCTTATTCTATTTTATTGAAAGGCCTTATTGATATTGACCTTTATTACATCCGAATACATTGATCTACCTATGTGCGGGTTAGGACCTTAACAAGGATGCATTGTAGGAACACACAATAAAAGGTTGTTTCATAGTTAACTTAGGGGATTATTCTCAAGGTAAATTATGTGGTTATCTCACAAATATGCATATTCAAACTCTGCCTTGATATTAGGTTTATAGTCCATGGAAAAACTTTCCAAGTTTTGCATAAATCAACATTGAGAAAGAAAATGAGATAACACATAAATAAAGACATATTTAAACCCAAGAGGATACATAATATGCAAAAAATCCTTGATTTTCAAGATACAAATCTAAAGTTACAACAAGAATTAGGGAGAAACAATATAACTTGATATGGAGCATATATTAGGAGTTAATTCAAGAAGAAAATAATGAAAGTGGCAAACTTTCCCAGCATATTGGCTCGTTGAGTAAGACAATATCTAAACTTGGAATGTTATAAACACAAAGTACATAAAGTCAACATGAAAATACAGCTTCTTTGTTACAATTATATAGATCAACAATGAAAAAGGAGTAGATAAAATAATTGTATAACCAAGCATAAAAGAACAATGTCTGGAGTATTGTTCTAGGCTCAAGGGGTTTGATGACACCATAGTTGTGGAGTTTGCTCAATATTTAGTAGAAATGTTACAAGAGGCCAATATGAGGGTTGGAGGATGTTAAACAATGGGTCAAGCGTAGTATCCTCCCAACACCTTGGGATGAAGTATCTCTCCACATAATGTGGTACACCACCTATTATAGGAGGAACAACATCATCTATGCTTATCATTTCATATTATTCAAACAATTGAGGTATTCCTACAATGTGTCTAAGGAGAACTTAAGCATTTCCTACTTCCTTCTTAGTTCCTCAAGGAAATGAGAAAAAAAGTGCAAGTATGGAAATCCATAGCTCTATGCCATCATGGACTTACCAAGTTGATTGTATGTGATGGGATAACCAATCAAGATCACATTCCCCCTTCGGCTAGGATTTTAGAAATGGATGTTGGAGAATTCACAACCTTGGAATCTATGAGAGGAGAAGATGTTAATATTGCAGAAGTAATGAGGGGGAAAGGAAATGAAGATAGAGTGGGAACAAGAAAGAAGAAAAAGAGGAAAGTAAAAAAAAGTATAGGGGTAGAGAATGTAATTAAGGAAGTTATTGATACTCTAATAGAGATAGGGAATTCTTCTCATTCAATCCTCCACTATATTGAAGAAGAGGATAGGGAAACTAATCACATAAAATCAAGGACAAAAAGAAAATTACAAGTAGAGATACACTCAACCCCACTCCATGCATGGAGGATACTCAAGGAATTACTAGCATGGAGATTTTCAAGGTAGAAACTAGTACATATGAAATTTTGGCTCAGTTGAAGGAAGCACAAGTAGGCATTAGGAAGGGGAAGGCCTTAGTGGACCTAAACAAGTGGGGCACCATTCCCCTATAGGAGAATGAATAGGTGATTTCAAGCCTCCAAGAGAAATATATGATTTGAAAATTAAGAATATGGATATTGTTAAGAACCTTGAATACTAGAATTTGATTCTTAGGGAAGACTTAGAGAAACACAAGGAGGAAGAAAAAAGTATGATTGAGAAAAATGTTGTTTTCAAGAGCTATATTTCCAAAACAAGATAGATTGTAGAATAAATGTTATCCTATAGGCCTCTTGTGAGTACTTGCACCCTATATCTCAAAGAGAAGTGGTGTAAATTTAAGTTGCATCAGATTGCCAACAATTTTCCTTATTAGCTGGACACACATAAGGACTTCACCAAAGTGTATCGTATATTCCATGAAATAGGAAAAACACATGTATGAGTTTTATTTACATAGTTATTTTGTACATTAGGTTATGAATTGGTTTCCAAACCCTTATGTGGGGGATGTTTAGCTAAGATAATACTATTCATGGATGCAAAATAAAGAGAGTGGGGCCATAGAAGCCCAAAGGTATAGGGATTCAGAGATAAAGATCAACTTGTGGGTGGGTATGAAGCCCCTAGGTTGAGAGACATTATAAAAAGCCATGCACATTTGACCTCATATTTAGAGATAGTCCTAGTACTTAGGGGAAAATACAAGAAGCGATGGGAAAATATCATGAACCATTAGGGTCCTCAAAGATAGAATTCTGCAGTGGTGCTAGAGTAGGTAGGAGTTTATTCCCACACTTAGGAGAGTAAATCCAAATTCCCTTCAATATTTGAGAGATTCTATATACATGTCATGATTGTATGCGGATCACATGAGGAGGATGGGCTTGAACTAGATTGATCGAGGTTTCGATTTCCACTTTTCCTTCATGCCATTCCACAATGGTGATCCACTAGAGAACTGGATGAGGAGGAAAAAAGGAGAATATGGAAAACAATATAGAGATAGGTAGGATATCATGGAATTCATGAAATCACATAGATTCTGGCCTATGACCTTCAATATGCATGCAAACAAAAACAATCAAACAATGAGGAGTGAGTAGGGTAGCTCTCATTTTGGGGGATCATTTTAATATGTTGCACAAATCATGTTACTATTTAGTTAGGGGTATGATGGGACCCTAAATTACCATCTAGTTACCATCTATTTACTACCTTTTTTCAAACTACTATTGTTACATTTTCCTTATAAACTTAAGACCTTTTAAGAACTTCTATTTTTCGATGGTCAATCAATTAAATTTTTGCTATTATATGTTTATTAATGAATTAATTTGACTTATTTTCATGAGAATATGAATAATTCTTATTGCATAAGTTGTTTTTGGGTGAATAATCATGTGTTTGTATTTTTATGCATTAATAATTTTTGGAAAAGGGAAAATTTTGTTACATCCTAATCAAAAGTTTGGAATATGCACCAAAAAGAGTTTATTCATAATATTTCCCTTTAATCCCAAGAACTTAGATGAAAGGAACCAAGGAGCATAATTTGAGGGATCTTGTATTCAAAATTTATGGAAGAGTATTAATGTGTTGTCATACTATGGAGGACCAACATTCACTCTTAAACAACTTAATCTCTCCCAAATTAGACAACATTTGAAAATAAAACCAACAATAAGAGTAAGAGACACTAATGTAGAAGTTGCACCTAGGTAAGGGAAAATATGATAGACAAACCCCAAATCAATTATGGATTTCATTGATTGGATCACTTTGGGCTCTTCTAGAAGTAATATGAATATTTATATAGGAGGGGATCACAAAGATAGAGTCCTTGATTTCCCATTTAGAATTTTCATATTGTTATAGTCACCGATCTTTTAAGCTTTAGAAAGAAAGATGCATAATACAACCATAGAAATTGTTGTGCGAGGCAATTTTTTGAATATTTGATTAAATAAACGCTATAGTTCAATTGTAACAATGTTTTCTCCAAGGTTTTGAACTCCCTTGGGTAGGGGCCACTCAAGGGGAGGACCCAAAACCTTCCTTTGTTATGTTTCTTCTATGTTCATGGTTTATTTGCAAACTATTGATTTTTATTTTTAGTGAATTTTTTTATCAATGGTCTTTTTCAGTTTAAACATTTACAATAGATGGATTTTATGATGTTTCCTTTCTTTAATTTACAATAACCAACACGTTGTGAGTTGTGATATTTACACTCTTCATGGATATCTTGTTTATAGTTGTAGTTATCTCTATATTGTGATATATAGTTAGTAGTGATTGATTGCCCCCTTTATGTATCACTCCCTTTGATATACATTATGTTGGGATTGAAATTACTCTACTAGATGTCTAGCAAATAGTAAGAAGAGGTGGTTAGCAAAGACAATATCCTAGAGTGAGTAAAATTAACATTAGATGATCTACTCATAGTTGGTTATTTTCATTAGCCAAAAAATCATTAGTAGATTAACTAATGCAGTTTCCAAATATAGTGCATAGTGCTTATAAAACATTACATAGTTGGATTGATTATTTAAAAGTGTTCTTGAGATTTTGACATTGGATTGTCATTGCAATTCCTCGGCCCATTATAAGGATGAGAAATAACCTATAACAACTAATTTTGGTTAGTGCCTTGGTTCTTTGTCCACTTTTATTGATAGGGTTTAATGGTAGTGGAAGTGAAAATGTATCTTTGACTTATCTCCCACTAATTGGATTGTGATCACTTATTCTTTAAGCTACTTATGCAAGGAGGGGAACTGGTGTTCTTTTGAATACAAAAAGGTGACAATATGGTTACAACTAATAAATGGAGTGTTGACATTGACAAACAACCAAGAAGAGGTTGATGTGGCACTTAGCTTTGATTTTGGGTGGTCATGGTTAGGAACTTAATGGTCTTAGTTCCATACTAGAAGTGCTCTAGGCCGAACCCATAGTAATTTGATTACTAATATGAGGAAATATTAAAGAATTTGTCTCTAAACTAGAGTCGAGAGTCCGAAAACTCTATCCAAAAAGCCTATTTTCTTTAGTTAGTTGTTTATCTCTGAACATTACTTCACCAATATTGTAATCACAACTCAAAAAGAGTTTCCAAGATTGTAAGAAACATGTACAATTTCCAATACACAGTGGTTTTACCAAAATGCAACATTGAATGTATGAAAAACTAATCGATGTAGTCTCTTAACAAATCAACCACATTGGTCAAAACTTAGGAGTATTAAGAGCACAATGAAAAGAGCCACATGCATTCACATAGGTCTTTTTTATGTGTCATTAAGAGCTCCAACTATTATGTCCCTAGTAACGAAGCAATTAATGCTCTATATGTTGAGATATATATCATAGGTTTTGAAGCTTAAATGATGGTATATATCTCAACATATACAATATCAATTACTCTTTATGGAATGTATATTGACATACATTATTAAAATCCAATGATATTTACTCCAACATATATAACATTAATTGTTTTACTAATGAGGGTATATTGAGAAATAGTGTGCACACATCAACCAAGTAATAAATGCTATATATATTTTGGGATACATACTATCAAATTTTAAATGACAAACAACTAATGTTATATATGTTAGGATACATACTATTAAATATTAAGTAACTTCACATCCAACAACGTATATCTTAACATATACAACATTACTTACCATGCACTAGGAACTAGAAATTATAGAAAAATAGAGTGTATTCAAACTTTTGAAGAATTGCAAAGTTATATCAGAAATTAAAATTAGCAATAAAAATAAAATATAGAAAAATAATCTACTAAAATTATATACAACAAGACCTAACATTGTACCAACTTACTAAGTAATTAAGATGCAGTTGAGCTTGGAGGGGAAATGACATGAGTTAAAGGGTAATGGCATTAGTTAAAGGGTTTTGTTGTTAATTGATGAAGTAGGTGAAGAGTGAAATTAAACGAGGTGGACTAGAGATTAAGGGAGTATGGATTTCATCGACATAATAAACAACAAATTATAATGGCATTCCAATTTTAATCACATTGACCAATGAATGCAAATTATAGTGTGGCGGCATGTCCACTATCCCTCATTACCTGAATGCCCTAGACTTCTTTGATCAATCGGGACATCAATCCCGCATAACACCTTAATGGTTTCCTTTTCTCTCCAAATGGTTGTATCACATTCCAACAAATTTCTCATGATGGGCCATTGAGAATGTGTTTTTAGTGAGTATGCTTTGTTTATAATCGAAATCGAAATGATCGAGAATGTATTTTTAGTGAGTCCTTGTTTTTTCTAGTTGTTGTGTATTTTTTTTTATATTCTTCTATTGGGTATTTTCACAGTTGATGTTCGCATCACACAACATGTTTT
The DNA here is from genome assembly GCA_009831015.1 of Picea engelmannii. Lineage (NCBI taxonomy): Eukaryota > Viridiplantae > Streptophyta > Pinopsida > Pinales > Pinaceae > Picea > Picea engelmannii. The sequence goes on from ML784805.1 coordinate 511,322, forward strand.
TATAGTAATTTCAGTCAAGATGAGATATAGTGATTTTAGTATATTGACGCTTTTCAGAGTCGACAGAGTTAGCTTTTTAGAGTTGGTTTTGGCTAGCTATTCTACGAAATGGTTTTTTTCACTAGAATTCGGCCATATAAAAATTTACCATGGACGCTTTGCAACTCGAAATTTGGCCACTTCGAATTCAATTCTCTGTGAATTTTCGCATCTATTAAACTTGTTTGGCCCATTCAAGCTCAGTGTTGAAAACTAAAGCTTTGATACCATTTTGTAACGTCATCGGCCACTCATGGCCATACCAGGCTACTACAGAGAACACTTTCGTTCTCTCAACTGCGGAACATACTGTAACATACCCATTATTCAACTAAGCTATGCCACATAAGAGTGAAATCATGAAGATGGGTTACACTTTTGCTTGTTTTATGAGAAAAAAAATTGTATTTTCACAAGTTATTCAACTTCCGACATATAAAAGTATTTTTTTTATTTAGAATTTCACTTTACAGTAAAAACAAAACTTGTGAAGA
>ML784805.1:527860-538904 GCA_009831015.1 Picea engelmannii
ATATTCTAATACTTGCAGCTTGCATAAGCAGGGGACATACATCACTGAACGATACCTCATGTTGTATATCGATGGCATTTAAACGATATGGGTATATATGTTAACAATTGCAGGTAAAGAAGGTTGGATTTACTTTGATATGTCCCGATTGGTTCGTGATTAGGTGTTGCAAGGATTGGATGAGCAGATCTACCCAGGTAAAGAGAAAACACAGGTGCAAAGGCCCAGGGCACTGTTTCTATGTGGTTTCGGCGAGTCGGATCTGTCATATAACCGGGAGGATGACGAAGATTTTGAAGCTTTTGATGGTGATTCCCACTGTGAATCATGGGTATATTCAAGGGACATCCATTACACATTCCATAAAGAAAGCATTGAAGCTGATGGATACAAAAGAGCGGGATTCGAACTGCAAAAGATTGAATTCTCTACGCTATTTTCTCGATGGGAAACTTGGGATTCCTAAGATTTTGTGAGTCTGATCGATCCAGTGATCGAATCCTCTGCACGCCAAAGTGTGTATGCAGAACATAGGTGATAAAGAAAGCCAAATACTACCATGTTGAGGAGAATGACGTGGCATGAAGAAACACCAACAAGTGCATGAAAAAAGGTTTCTAAATTTGATCACAAGTTTTTGTTTCATAATAAATGGGGTTAAATACTTTTTGTTTCATAATAAATGGGTTAATACTTAAAGTTAAAGTGTTTTTTAAAAGGTTATATGTTGAATTTTATAGGGGTAGAGTATGTATATTTTTTTAATTTTAATAGTGCCTAAGGATTCCTTATCACACAAATACAAATGAAAAAAAGTTCTTATAGGTCATTTTAATGTCTAATGTCTACCTTGATTATAACTACCATGGATTCATATGAGATTTGTGTTCTTGTAACATTAAATGGTTCAAGTTTTAAAGATTAGAATTAAACAATATACTTATGATTATAACTACCATGGATTCATATGAGATTTTGTGTTCTTGTAACATTAAACGATTCAAGTTTTAAAGATTAGACTAACAGTCCAAAACTAAACTAAACTAACAGTCCAAAACAGTCCAAACATAGAGTCGAAACTACGATAACAAAAACTTAAAAAAAAATGGTTTCGAAACTTACCTGTTGCAACCGCAACGACGACCTCGACTCCGACCTCAGCTGCACTCCCTTCCGCTGCGCTTGCTTCCGCTGCTCTCGCGACTAACCGACGACCTCCTCACGACAACATAGCATACACCAAATGACAACACAACATACACATGACAACACGACACAAATTTGCGTAAAACATTCCACAATCGATGTGTTGGTAATATATAAACAATCTTTCGGCCGAAAGATAGTTCGGCCGAAAAATAGTTCGGCCGAACTATTTTTCGGCCGAAATATAGTTCGGCCGAACAATTGTTCGGCCGAAAACTTACTGCTGGAAAAAAAATATCCGGCTGACCAAATTTGTACACGCAAATTGAGGGGGTTGTTATTGCACCGTTCGATTTGACATTTATGTTTTCGGCCGAAAAATAGTTCGGCTGAAAATAATATCTTTTAGCCAAAAAAGATTATTAGTTCGGCCGAAAAAATGTTTTTCAGAATTTTGGAGACCTGATTGTCATGAAAGTGTAACCCACCTTCGTGACTTCACCCATAACTTTTTCTCCTCAAATACGTATATACACACACAAGCATACATACATATTGAACTACATGCAATTAATCATATACACACATAACTCGTGCGGAAGCTTTATATATAAAATGTAAACAGAAAATTACATACACTAAAAACACAGATTCATACTGAAATAATAGTAAACATAGACCTGCATCATATACAAGAAATACCCATAAATATAACAACAGTTATAACCACACATGGATAAACCCATAAAAATAAACACGTAAATAACAGTGTAGCATGTAAATTTATCACATAATTGACACTTATCTTTGCAAGGATATCACCAACTGCGTGCAGACCTTCCATGAACCTCCCAACCATAGACCACACTGTTCATCACTCTCAACAGTGAGTCACCCTCGAGCTAGGACTAAACTCCACCTGGGAAAGGGATTCCTAACCAGGTTAAGGGTTCACGGTCGATAGGAAAGACTCCATCTCAGGTGCTCAATCAACCGACAACCTATAGCCTCGCATTCCCCACATGCCCGTCCCACTCAAGGAAGTGTAGTTGTGGTTTAACACCTTCAGGAATCGATCCCCAACAATTCTCTCACTCAAAGAATTGCTCATGGGCCTGACAACCGACTCTTCAGTAGCCCACGGGCTTGACAACCTGCTTCTTCAGTCCAACTCCCAACCTAACCAACTAAAAAAACATGAATGTCTATTGATACAAGTTCGGGTACAGTGACAGTAAGGTATGGAGGATAACTGAATGAGTAAGTGATCATGGAATAATGGTTGCATGAATGGGAAGAATGATGGAAAAGATACCAAGATACACTAAGTCCCGACAATAAGTATGCATGTCCCCAACTTGACACTTGTCATGTTGGGAGCTACTTTGGCCCACTTGTCCCCAACTTTAGAACTTAGGATAAAATAATTATCCATACTTTATGATTTAGGAAATATTAATATAATATTCATTTTTGGCTTAAGCTCCCTAGATTAGCCATTTTTCTTAACTTTTGGCCCTCCCTTTCCCCAAATAGTGAAGTTTAGTCCCTCATCTCTTTTATCGTGGTCTGTCTATGCACAATGATGTATTTTATATTAATGATGAAGTGTACACAGATATAGGTGCACTGACCTTTAACATCTAGGTTCTCTGGCCTAATTCGAAACATAAGCATCCTAGTATTATAATAACTGGCTCACCAGCCTATAAAGAACAACATATACACAAAGGCTCCCTGGCCTCAATATTGCATGCACTTAAGTTTGCTATGCGCAGTATCCTGGAATGTGCATCATTTTACTGCGCGGTGCATGCATGCACTACACCATGGAAAATGCAAGCCAAAAGATATAAAACAACTCACCAGCTTAAGTACATTATTACATCTATTGTTACGGTTCTACCCGGGGATATTACAATCCACTCCCCTTATTTATGCACTGTCCTCAGTGCATCATGTACTCATATATAACAAAATTTTAAAAAATCCTCAGTGCATTATATACCATGTACCATTCAAATTCTTATCCATCTGTTATCCATCTGGTGCTCTACTTTCCAGCACCAATTCTGGTACTCATACTGCAACTTGAAGTCAATTTCTCTATTCCATAGAGCTACTTCAGGAAATAATTCATCTCATTGTTCCTTATTACATGCTTCAATTAAACTTCATTGAAGCAGCAATTGGATGTAGATCCATGATGTTCCATCCAACCTTATAGCTCACTGCTCAACAACACTCCAACCAACAGTCTCTCTTCCCCACATGCCTGTACAACCCAAGGTAGTATGCACCTTCACTGTCCAATAGTCCATAGGCTGCTCAACTTCCCTTCCAGGGCTCCAGTACAGGCCGAACGGGAAGTTTCAGAGCACCATGGTTCCAAGAGTCCCAACTTTAATCATTATTATACGAATTACTATTTTTTGTTATTCAAAATCCATTTTTGAATATATAAATGGTTTAGCATGTTGAAAAACTCTCAGGACACTCAGATTATATAGAAATAATCACTTAAATTTACAAATCCAACAATTTCTAAACGAATTTAAACCAAATATCCTTCTAAAAAAATCTTCATTTCGTAGAATCTTTAACCTTTGTAGAATTTTTAACCTACTGCATTTTTAAGCGATGTGTCAACTGTGATAAGAAAACGTGTTGCAAAATAGAAAATCGGGATTGAGGGAACCTCGAGAGCCGTCCACAATGCAGTGTAGATAATAACTGTGGTCATGTTTGTGTCCAACTTTCGGGATCACGTGGGCAGTGGGAGTGCCTTGCCTCTGTGACGGGCGGGAACCTGGCCTTTCGTCGCTCCATTGTTTCTATTATTAATTAAATGCCTACACCATATAGATAGTCACATCCTGTACTCTTTTGAATGAAATCTTTTACAAAACAAAATTTGGATTGTTTGTGTGGTTACAAGGAAGATTCCGGTTAATAAGTGAACATTTTTTTTAAATTGTTTCTCAAATTTAATATAATTTTGTCAAAAGTTATAATAAATAAAAAAGTGTTTCTCAAATTAATAAAATTTTGTGAAAAATTATAAAAAAAATTATTTAATTGTATTTTTTTTAAGTATAAAGTATTATATTTCATGATTTTATCATTGGAAATTTTTAATTATAAAATATGTTTCATGTTTTTATTTATTTTAAGATAACTCAAATAATTGAAATTTTTTAAATCAAAAAAATTATACCAAGAAATATATATATATATATATATATATTGGATGGAGTGGTGGCTCAAAAACTTAAGTAAGGCCCAAGTGTGACACTCCTACATTGGGGTTTTTCCATTCTTAACATTCATTATGCACAAGTGAATGATATCACACCCTCGACATGCCTCATGCAAGGTTTATGATGGCAGAATTGAGAGAAAACTTCATGTTTGTTATAGGATTTGGGGCAACTTGAAATCATCATTACACATGAAGTATGAAGGGGAATTGATCGAGGTGGATATTGGTGGCCACCCACCTATTCCAATTGGCTCCTTTTGACAATTTTTAGTTCAACTCTTCTTCAAACGGGTGTGGGTCCATTTTGGGATACCACAAACCATCACCTTAGATCATGATAGCAAGTTCCTCAACACATTTTGGTTGAGTCTTTGGTCACTGTTGGACACCAAGCTCACTAAATCCACTGCTTTCCACCCCCAAACCGATGGCCACTTCATTATGGACCTTACACTATCAGTAACGCTATGGGTAGCAATGATTTTGAGCTCAACACTCCATCCTTCCTTGGCTTGCACCCACTATTCAATGTGGACCTCCTTCGGCCATATTTTCCACTATTATTGGAAACCTCAGAGATCGTAGAACAAGTGACACCAACAGAGCTCAACCCTGACTACATGGAACATGCATCCACTGATCAGATAATGAAGACATAGGTCAAGGGCACTCCCCAGCAGAGGATCCAACTTTATCGGGTTGTCAAGGAAGGGAAACTCCTACACCAAGGCAAGTGGCTCACCCAAGGCCAAATTTAACAGAAGTTTCCTCACCTGATAGGGGCACTCAATGCAATTGAGACCATTGCTTCCTAAAGGGGGGGGATTAATCGAGGTGGATATTGGTGGCCACCCACCTATTCCAATTGTCTCCTCTTGACATTTTTTAGTTCAACACGTTCTTATGCAATTCTTTGTAATTGTGGGTTCTACACTTATGGATCTTTCTGAAGCCCTACACAACTTTCTAGGTGGAGATTGGTGGCCGTGCACCTAATCCAACTAGCTTATTTTAGAAGTTTTCATGTCAATACCTCTTTCTTTACTTCCAAGTCTATTTTGGGGCCCTAAAATGTGTTTTTTTGGCTTTCCATAGTCAAACTATAGACAAATTCAGAGTTTGATGACATAATGTGTAGTTCTTGAAAGGACCTTTCCAGCGAGCTATCACATGCCTAAAACGAAGGTCGTATGCAAAAGTTACGACCCCAAGAAGTTGAGGTACCAACTTACCCATCGGGGCCCATATAACTTTTTTCATTTCATCTCCCAAGGTTAGGTTTTTGGATGTCTAGGGTTTTGGAATCCATGAGTAATTTTAAAAAGGCCTTTAGAGCCTCATTGTAATCATTATTCTTAGACGGATGCACGTAGAAGCCACATCTCTTCTCAGAGATAACTACCATCATTCGAGCAAATTGTTTTTAGTTATGTTGTTTTACTGTTTCAACCTATTTTATTTATTGAATAGAAGTTATTATTCAAGAGATATATGTTGTTGTTCTCTGTATCTCTATGTTATTGTATTTAATCTGTTATTCCTTTCATTCCACTCATAAATCTGGATCAGGAATGGTTCAGTAAGTCTCAGTAATGTGCGATACTATTCAAGTATTATAAGCATGAAATGAAAAAGGAAATCGTTGTTGGAGTGGTATGTTTATCCACTTGATTCCAGAGTCACTTTTGTGCTCAACTTCTAAGGAGTTCCAGTGTCTGTAGTGTGAACATCTTTTCTATGGTTCCTTATTATCTTGTTGTGGTTATTAACGAGAGGTGAATCCACTATCGGCCTTTCTTTAGGTGGTATCCCTATCTCCGAAATTAAATTGTAAGTCTGCAATTCAAATATTCTTGGTTTGTGTGACCAACTATCATGTGAACTCTTAGGCAAATCCTTCAATGAATATAGTTGTTGGAAACACCAGGGAGGCGATAGATTAGGCCGGTTTACAGGTGTTGGGTCCTAGTCTCCACTCATTCAGAAAAGGAAAGGATGAAAACAAAAAAATAGAAAAACAAACTCTCATAATAAATACAATTACACTCAACTCATCTTAGCTCATTCCCGACTTAGCATTAATTAGCTAGATGTCACAAAAAAACCCTAATTTTAATGTCAAGTAAGCACTCAAAATACACTAAATGAATTAGATGAAAATTGACATCACTCAAATAGTGTACATACAATAAATAACATTGGACAAAATGCTCATGCAATGAAAAAAATAATTTAAATTAGGACTTCCTATCAAGGGTGGAATTTCAAAACAAGACAAACCATGACGGTGACCACTTTCTTGCCCATTTTCATAGTTTTAAAGAAAAATGTTAAATGTTAATAGTGTTAACAATTTTTTAATGATATTTGACCACTTTCTTGCCCATTTTCATAGTTTTAAAGAATAATATTAAATGTTAATAGTGTTAACAAAGTTTCATCGGAAAAACCTACCAATGTCCTACAAAAATTCGAAGGCAAATTCATACATGCATTAATATAAATCATAACTTATAATTATTAAATTTTATAACATGATTTATAGAAAACATTATCTCCCATTCCATTAACATGTTCTACATATATCCTATTAATAATTAATACAATCTAACATATTTAATATTCCTTCAAAACTCTAATAAACATCACATCTTTAATTCACACTAAACACAAAAAATAAAATAACATGTACCATTAACAAAAATTCATTTCCATACATTCACATTCACTTATTTTTATGCTACTAACAAAACTTAAAGAACAACAAATAAATCTTCTCATTCCCCACATGCCTGCCCCACCCAAGGAAGTGTGCCCCTTCTCTGTTCAACAATCCTTCAACTGCCCCACTTCCCTTCCAGGGCTTCAACAACAGGTCGGTCTAGAAGTCTCAGAGCACTGTAGTTGTGGTTTAGCACCTTCAGGAATCGATCCCCAACAATTCTCTCACTCAAAGAATTGCTCACAGGCCTGACAATCCACCTCTTCAATATCCCACGGGCATGACAACCTGCTTCTTCAGTCTAGCTCCCAAGCTAACCATCTACACAAACATGAATGGCTATGAATACAAGTTCGGGTACAGTGAAAGTAAGGTATGGGGGATAACCGATTGAGTAAGTGATCATGGAATAATGGCTGCATGAATGGGAAGAATGAGGGAAAAGATACCAAGATGAACTAAGTCCCAACAATAAGTATGCATGTCCCCAACTTGACACTTGTCATGTTGGGAGCTACTTTGGCCCACTTGTCCCCAACTTTAGAACTTAGGATAAATTAATTATCTATACTTTATGATTTAAGAAATATTAATATAATATTCATTTTTGGCTTAAGCTCCCTAGATTAGCCATTTTTCTTAACATTTGGCCCTCCCTTTCCCTAACTAGTGAAGTTTAGTCCCCCATCTATGTTATCGTGGTCAGTCTGCGCACACTGATGTATTTTATATTAATGATGAGGTGTATACAAATATAGGCCCACCGACCTTTAGCATCTAGGCTCTCTGGCCTAATTCGAAACATAAGCATCCTAGTCTTATAATAACTAGTTCACCAGCTTATAAAGCACAACATATACACAAAGGCTCACTGGCCTCAATATCGCATGCACTTAAGTTTCCTATGCACGATATCCTGGAATGTGCATCATTTTACTGCGCAGTTCATGCGTGCACTACACCATGGAAAATGCAAGCCAAAAGATATAAAACAGTTCACCAGCTTAAGTACATTATTACATTTATTGTTGGGGTTCTACCTAGGGATATTACAATCCCCTCCCCTTATTTATGCACTGTCCTCAGTGCATCATGTACTCATATATAACAAAATTTTCAAAAATCCCCAGTGCATTATATACCATGTATCATTCAAATTCTTTAAAATCTCCAAGCTTTATCTATTGAAAGCTTGTTATCCATCTGGTGCTCTACTTTCCAGCACCAATTTTGGTACTCATACTACAACTTGAAGTCAATTGCTCTATTCCATAGAGCTACTTCAGAAAATAGTTCATCTCATTGTTCCTTATTACATGCTTCAATTAAACTTCATTGAAGCAACAATTGGATGTGAATCCATGACATTCCATCCATCCTTATATCTCACTGCTCAAGAACACTCCAAACAATGGTCTCTCTTCCCCACATGCATGTACAACCCAAGGTAGTATGCACCTTCACTGTCCAACACTCCATCCACTGCTCAACTTCCCTTCTAGGACTTTAGTACAAGTTGGACATGAAGTTTCATAGCAGCGTGGTTCCAAGAGTCCCAACTTTAATCATTATTATATGAATTACTATTTTTTGTTATTCAAAATCCATTTTTGAATATAGAAATGGATTTAACATGCTGAAAAACTCTCAGGACACTCAGATTCTACATAAATAATCACTTAAATTTACAAATCCAACAATTTCTAGCCGGATTTCGACCAAATATCCTTCTAAAAGAATTTTAATTTCATAGAATCTTTAACCTTCGTAGAATTTTTAACCTACTACATTTTTAAGAAAGGTGTCAACTGCGATAAGAAAACGTGTTGTAAAATAGAAAACCGGGATTGAGAGAACCTCGAGAGCCGTCCAAAATGCAGTGTAGATAATAACTGCGGTCATGTTCGTGTCGAACTTTCGGGCTCACGTGGGCGGTGGGAGTGCCTTGCCTCTGTGACGGGCGGGAACCTGGCCTTTCGTCGCTCCATTGTTTCTATTATTAATTAAATGCCTACACCATATAGATAGTCACATCTTGTACTCTTTTGAATGAAATCTTTGACAAAACAAACTTTAGATTGTTTGTGTGGTTACAGGGAAGATTCCCGTTAATAAGTGAACATTTTTTTTAAATTGTTTCTCAAATTTAATATAATTTTGTCCAAAAAGTGTTCTCAAATTTAATATAATTTTGTCAAAAGTTATAATAAATAAAAAAGCGTTTCTCAAATTAATATAATTTTGTGAACAATTATAATAATTTTTTTTTAATTGATTTTTTTTTTAATTATAAAGTATTATTTTTCATGATTTAAGTTATTTTAATATAAGTCACATAATTTAAATTTTCAATTATTTTATTATTGGAAATTTTTAATTATAAAATATGTTTCATGTTTTTATTTATTTTAAGATAACTCAAATAATTGAAAATTTTAAAATAAAAAAAATTATACTAAGAAAAAAAAATTATATATATATATATATATATATATAGGATGGAGTGATGGCTCACAAACTTAAGTAAGGACCAAGTGTGACACTCCTACATTGGGGTTTCTTCATTCTAAACATTCATTATGCACAAGGGAATGATATCACACCTCGACATGCTCCATGCAAGGTTTATGATGGCATAATTGAGAGAAAACCTCATGTTTGTTATAGGATTTGAGGAAGCTCGAAATCATCATTACACATGAAGTATGAAGGGGAATTGATCGAGGTGAATATTGGTGGCCACCCACCTAATTCAACTAGCTTATTTTAGAAGTTTTCATGTCAATACATCTTTCTTTACTTCCAGGGCTATTTTGGGGCTCTAAAATGTTTTTTTTGGCTTGTCAAAGTCAAACTATAGACAAATTCAAAGTTTGATGACATAATGTGTATTTCTCGAGAAGACCTTTCTAACGAGCTATCACGTGCCTAAAATGGAGGTCGTATGCAAAAGTTACGACCCCGATAAGTTGAGGTACCAACTTACCCATCATGGCCCATATAACTTTTGGTGTTTTAATGCAGCTGGTGTTAGTGAAATGCAATTGACAGAGTTAATCTTAGCTGTCTGTCGCTATAATTGGCAGTTTGACTCTTTGACAGGAATATTGCCGAATCTGGCGAATTAGCACCTTTTGTTTTTATTAGCACCCAAGGGAATAACTTTATGCAGGATGTAAACACCTTATGACCATACAACGTGACCATAACCCCCAACGGAAATCAACTCAACAATGTTTTTATACTTACCATGATATTTCCGCTCCCACTCACCGATGGACGCGTGGCCTCAACGGAAATCACCAAAACGCATTGAAAATCGAGCTATCCACCTTCCGCTGTGATCTGGGTCGTTTGTTCTTTGTTTCTGGACGCCATTCAGATCTTAATCATCCATCTCTTGGACAGTTGACACCACCGTTCCTTAATCTCCTTGAATTTTGTTTTGCCTTCTACCACGAAACCCAATACGTACAGAATGAAAATGCCAATTCGTTTTTCAGTATTGATTCGATTCCAAGGGTTTTTAAACAATGTTAACAGGTCGTTTATATATTCCAACAATTTATACACAGATGAAATATGGTTTCACATGCATGAGAATGTTGCCAGAATGGACACGAATTTTTTTTTGATGAATTTGCTTTCTCTCCTCTGCAACTATTTCGTGCCCTCTCATCTCATGCCCTCTCATCTCTCTCCCTTTACAAAATCGACTTAGTTTGCTAAATACAATTCAACTCAGGTTTTTTTCTTCAGATCCACAAAGTCTGGATCGAATCCACCCAGATCCTACAATCTCTGCTTGTAATCCTAACTTCTCCTACAACTATTACATTGTTAGGATTCGAGATCCTTTGACAATTTATTGAATTTGAATTGAATACAACAAGTAAATTAAAGAGCACCCACTC
>ML784805.1:542957-575553 GCA_009831015.1 Picea engelmannii
AATACGTACAGAATGAAAATGCCAATTCGTTTTTCAGTATTGATTCGATTCCAAGGGTTTTTAAACAATGTTAACAGGTCGTTTATATATTCCAACAATTTATACACAGATGAAATATGGTTTCACATGCATGAGAATGTTGCTAGAATGGACACGAATTTTTTTTTGATGAATTTGCTTTCTCTCCTCTGCAACTATTCCGTGCCCTCTCATCTCATGCCCTCTCATCTCTCTCCCTTTACAAAATCGAATTAGTTTGCTAAATACAATTCAACTCAGGTTTTTTTTCCAGATCCACAAAGTCTGGATCGAATCCACCCAGATCCTACAATCTCTGCTTGTAATCCTAACTTCTCCTACATCTATTACATTGTTAGGATTCGAGATCCTTTGACAATTTATTGAATTTGAATTGAATACAACAAGTAAATTAAAGAGCACCCACTCTCTTTAATAAAATTTGCCTTTGACTTTCAACAACCATAGATCCTCTAGTGCTGTGAGCTTATGCTCCTGCATCATGTTTCATCTCCCAAGGTTAGCTTTTTGGATGTCTAGGGTTTTGACATTCATGAGTAATTTTAAAAAGGCATTTGGAGCCTCACTGTAATCATTCTTCTTAGGCGAATGCGCGTAGCAGCCACATCTCTTCTCAAAGATAACTACCATCATTTGAGCAAATTATTTTTAGTTATGTAGTTTTACTGTTTCAACCAATTTTATTTATTGAATAGAAGTTATTGTTCAATAGATATATGTTGTTGTTATTTGTATCTCTGTGTTATTGTAGTCAATCTATTATTCCTTTCATTCTGCTCATAAATTCAGATCAGGAATGGTTCAGTAAGTCTCGGTAATGTGCAATACTATTCAAGTTTTATAAGCATGAAATGAAAAAGGAAATCGTTGTTGGAGTGGTATGTTTATCCACTTGATTCGAGAGTCACTTGTGTGCTCAACTTCTAAGGAGTTCTAGTGTCTATAGTGAAGGCATCTTTCCTATGGTTCCTTATTATCTTGTCATGGTCATTAACAAGAGGTGAATCCACTATTGGCAATCTTTAGGTGGTATCCCTATTTCCGAAATCAAACTGTAAGTATGCAATTCAAATATTCTTCATTTATGAGACCAACTATCATGTGAACTCTTGGGAAAATCCTTCAATGAATATAGTTGTTGGGAACACTATGGAGGTGGTAGATTAGGCCAGTTTACAGGTGGTGGGTCCTAGTCTCCACTCATTCAGAAAAGGAAAGGATGAAAACAAAGGATGTGAAAAAGGGTAATGGAACTTATGAAGAGGGGAAACACAACAAATCCAAGAGGCCCGCAAAAAATTCCCACGAAAAGGACACTAAACAAAAAATTTCTAGGGCTTAGGGTGAGGAAATGCAACTAGTGTGGAACTACCATAGTTGTTTTCGAAAGGACATCAAGAAAAAATTGATAGGATAGAGAAGAAGGTCAGANAAAAAAAAAAAAAGAGAGACACCAAATGAAGAATTGGTGGAAGAATATTTGAATTGGATCCTAGACATAGGATTTTCTAGAGAAGAGACACTAAGATTTTTAGAATGATAGAACTTTATTGGACCAACAAAGCCCTCATAACCCATTGGTTTGTAGAGGAGAAAGAGGACCATGGGAGGAGAAAAAGGACAAGTAGGAGGAGATCATCATAGACCTGAAATTGTTGCATAAGAAGTTTCAGAAATGATAAAATCATTTTTAAATCTATGTTATATGTTGACTTATTGACGCAGAGTGAGGCAACCCTCACGGTTCCTCCCTGCTCTCACCAGGACCTTTCTTTCTCTATAGGCCCGAAGAGTCAATGCTCTTCAACTCCTCTCGAGAATCACTGTGCAAATACCCGATCCACAGGTCCTTTCTTTTTCCCGCACGGTCTTAGATAGTTAACCGTGGTTATCCCCGAGTTACTATCGGGGTTCGGGGTTTCGCGGTTTATGATGTCGAGAGTCACTGCACTCTCGAATCCCCGATTCACGATTAGCTCCCTCCCTGGCCTTAGCCCCTCTGGCTATGCCCTTTGGTCCATACGACCACCTCTGATATGACCTCATTCAAATAGCATCCCATCGGGGTTTCGGGGTTCGCGAGTTTGCAATGCAAACTTTTCACCACCACGGAATCCCCGATATGTCGATCCCCGATGCGCTCTAGATCTCTGACAGCTGGCCTCCACCACGCCATCGTGGTCCCACATGCCACGTCACTTCGGGATTGCACACCACCTGTCCTTGCCCTGATCGACGGCTCTGATCATATCGGGGTTTTCACCTGGGATTTTCCTGATATCGTGTCCACGGGAATGTCGATTTCCCGATGCGCCAAACGCCGATGGCGCTGGATTCTCACCACGTGTCCTTCTGCCAATAGACGGTCCAGATCCCGTCGGGATTTCGCGACTTGCACCGCCCGGCCCCTACGACCTTGAGAATCCCGAATTCCCAATGACCGATATCCCGACTACTTAAACCCTGTGCAACTTCTGCCGATCTGACGGCTGTCAGCGATCTGGTCTGAGATCTGATGACTCAGATCCCTTCTCCCATGCGCTCCTCCTCTTGAGGTTAAACCGTGCACTACTCCTCCCCATCCAACGGATGACGGGATTTCTTCTTGATATCCGATGACTGTCGGGTTCTTCCTCCTGTACGCTCCTCCTGAGCTCCTCCTGGTTTCTTCTTCGTCCCCAAAGGCTTGGACCTTTGCGTTTCTTCTCCTCTTGCGAACCCTCAACTTGAGTCTCGCAGATACGCGCAAAAGCGCTGCCCTTTCTGAGCTTCTGTCCCTTGAACCCTCAGGGGATTCTTTGACGCCTGCACTCCTGCGGAGTCTTCGCGCTCAAAGCGCTATCTATCCTGAGCTTCCACAAACACTCAGAACCCTTGGGGGGGATTTGATCCTTCTTCTCCCTCAGATGGAGAATATCAATGCCTTCCTGGATTTCACCCCAAGCAACCTCTTTTCTAAGTCTTCTGGGTATTCAGTAACCCAGTGAAAGCTCCCTCAGTGGATTCTTCCTTCAAATGATATAACTCGAAGAGTTCTTTCCCCCTGTGCCATCTGCACACTTCGCTCGACGTCCTCCAGACGGAGCTCCTCAGAATCCTCGACAGAATTCTGGTCTCTCTAAACTCACAGCAGAGTTCTTTCCTCTGTACACTTCTGTACACACGCTCAATACACTCTGGGTAGATCTCCTACAGAACTTCTCAGAGGTTTTGTTTACAATAGTGTCTCAGCTACACTGCTTTGACTATGGAGGTATTCAACAATCCCAAAGTCCTCCTTCTGTATGAGTTGTTGGCTTCAAGGCTTGTGCCCTCAGTACGTCTTTGTCTGACTCCTTCGAGTTCAGAAGTGCCTCCTCCATGCACAGGGATTCAGAGTCTCAACACTCTGTCATGCCCTCATGGCATGAACCCTCAAAGACCTCTCAAACCTGAAATCAAACCAACTCCCTGCAAATACATGATAACAATACACCATTGCAACATATAATGAACACACACATACAGACATGCATATAATGACAGAAAATGCAGGAAAAACTGCTCTGTATTAATAATGGCAAATGCCTGTATATTTTACAAGGTGTTCTTGAGCTCTCCTCAGCTCTACATGCATTCTATCTACATGTACTTCTCCCCCTCCTCCAAAATGAGATCTCCCTATCTCTTTTACCTGAGGTGCTCTCAGCACTTCCCTCCAAGTACACCTACCCTATTCAATTACAATGAATGGGGTTGTCTAGTCCAGAATCGGACCTAGATCTCAGCCAATCTACAATAAAGGCCGATCCTATCTAATGCCTGCGCAAAGGCATGGCTTTCCTGGCTCAACAGCCTAAAACATTTAATTACATTCAATACAAATTCAAAATAAGGCTGCGCCTCCCTTTCAGCCCTGAATGGGTGCGCGCTGACGTGGCTGGCTGGTTGTATGGAGAGATGCTCCTACATCACTTATGTTTCTCTTTTGCTTCCTAATAGATATAGTTAGTTAATATATATTCAGGCATAGTTTTAGATATACTCTATGTAGTGATATTTAGTGATAATTAAGTCAAAAGAAAGTGTCAATTTCTAGATATTGATACATAATGTTATAGGTTCTTAAACTAATATTTTTTTCACTACTTTATACCTAGTTTTCTCAGTGGAACTTAGTTTTTCTTGTACACTTTTGTTTATACACTTTACACTTATTCTATGTAATATTAATATAGACTTTACTAGCTTACCAAAAAAATAGAAACACAAACTCTCATAATAAATATAATTACACTCAAGTCATCTTAGCTCATTCCTGACTTAGCATTAATTGGCAATGTCACAAAAAAAAAACCTAATTGTAACCTCAAGTAAGCACTCAAAATATACTAAATGAATTAGATGAAAATTGACATCACTCAAATAGTGTACATACAATAAATAACATTGGACAAAATGCTCATGCAATGACAACTTTAATTTAAATTAGGAGTTCCTATCAAAGGTGGAATTTCAAAACAAGAGAGACCATGACGGTGACCACTTTCTTGCCCATTTTTGTAGTTTTAAAGTTGTAGTTTTAAAGAAAAATGTTAAATGTTAATAGTGTTAACAAAGTTTTAACGGAAAAATCTGCCTATGTCCTACAAAAAAATTTCAAAATTCCAAGACAAATTCATACATGCATTAATATAAATCATAACTTATAATTATTAAATTTTATAACATGATTTATAAAAAACATTATCTTTATCTCTCATTCCATTAACCTGTTATACATATATCCTATTAATAATTAATACAATCTCATCATATTTAACATTCCTTCAAAACTCCAATAAACATCACATCTTTAATTCACACTAAACGCAAAAAATAAAATAACATGTACCAATAAAAAAATCATTTCAGTATATTCCCATTCACTTATTTTTATGCTACTAACAAAACTTAAAGAAGAACAAATAAATCCTCGACTATTATTAAAATAAATCCATCATTTAATCATGTAAATTATGTGGATTCATGTTCTTTCTTAGGGAGAGGCATGTACAATTCATGCACATTATTTTTTTTATATAAACAAAGGTGAAGGAATCATAATGCATAAAAAAATTTAATTAATGGTTACTAGTGACTTTTTTTCAAGAATCATCATGCACAATATTTCTTATATAAACAAAGGTGAAGGAATTATAATGCATTAAAAAAAAAAATGTTTACTAGTGACCCGTTTCAAAATCATAATAAATAAAAAGATTTAATTAATGACTATGGTTAGTTTTAGTTTTTAACTTTTGACATTTTTTAATTTTTGTTTATATTTAATTAATTATTTATTTTTTAAATTTTTGTTGATATTTTATTAGTTACTTATTTTTAAAAATATTTTGTTTATATGATTTAGTGACAATGAAAGAGAAAATAGATTTTTAAGATATTTTCAATCTTTATACTTTGACTAGCATAGTAGCAAAATAGTTGCTGGTGAACGTTTAAAGGTTGATAAGATAATCCTTAAAAGAATATATTAAATTTTATTATCTATTAACAAATAAACGGTTGGGCTTCATTTATCTGGTGTTAATATTTTAATTTTTGTTAATCACTTACGTGACAATCAGTTAGCTATCAAAGTAATTTTTAAATATGATTAGGTAAATGTAAAAAAGTAAACACATACACAAATGTCTTTATAATAGCTAGGAAGTTAATGATTGAAATCACAGCCATTTATTTTGTGTGACTACTAAGAATATTCCATCCATATCCATAGAAAACTTATTAATCACTAAACCCTTATTAAATCTGCCCATTGTCAATAGGTATACACCTTTCGGCGCAACAAAGCTTAAACAAGGTGGGAAATTGGGGTTTTTTTCTAATTAAAGAAAATGTTTATATGGTGAAATTGCTTAATGGAATGTTGATATTGACAAAGAATTCATAAAAAGTTTACTAATTTCCAATTTGGGTGATTGATAATTAAAGTACTTAGTTGTTTCTCTGATATCCAATGAATCCTACTTTTTGAAGTGTAGCACCAACTAAAAAAGATTTAAAAAATGATGAGATACATGCACAATTTCAAATATAGACGAATAATACAGAGGGTGCAATGGTGATCAGGGTAGTCTCTTAACGAATCAACCACATCAGTGAAACGGAATATTGAGAGTACAAGAAAAAGAACCACATACATTCACATAGATTTTTGTTCCCGATAGTTTCAAGGGTGGGCTTCAATTATGATTTATGTTTGATGTTGAAGTGAATTATCATGAATATTGAGGATCTAATCTAATCTTAATTTGATTGTAGATTTGAGATATTGGAGAGTTAGCTATAAAATTAATTTGACTAAATCTTTAATCTATAATTAAGTTAAAAATGATTTTCAAATGAATCTACAATCAAGTTAAAGATGATTTTGAAACTAAACCTTGAATCAACAATCAAGTTAAAAGATGACCATCCAACAACACAACCAAGTTAAGGATGACCATCTATAAACAAGGTGGTGGAAATTAAGTCCCATGCATGTTTAAATCCATTAGTGAAAGAATCGTCATGTGTGTTGTCAAATTGATCTTAACCCCTCATTAAAAAGGCGTCAAATGCTGACATTAGAAAGCGCGTTTTATCGTAATTTCTCTGAGTCTCAGTCGGCGTCGCAGAAGCCCTCTTGAATTCTATTTTTAATCCACGCGTCAACCGAGTGACGAAGTTTCGTGTAAAATAGCAAACCGGGATTGACAGGAGAGGCGTCGAAAATCCAGTGTAAGATTTTGTAACGATAATAACTTTGATAATGTCATGTCCAACTTTTAGATTCACGTGGACGGTGGGACTCGGGAGTGCCTTGGCTTTGTGGCGGTCAATCAATAATACTCATGTGGGAATCTTACTTTTGTTTATATTTTAATTAATTAAATCCCGACCATGTAGGGAGATATTCACATCCCATAAAGAGGACTTGTTGGATTAAAACAAACTTTGGATTATTTATTTCGTTGAAATAAGTTAATAAGTGAATAAATTGAAATAAGTTTTTTTTCATTGAAATAAGTTAATAAGTGAATAAATTGACTCAACTTTTTCCCTTTTAATAATGTAACTTATTTTAAAATAACTTTTTCCTTGTTTTAAAATAAATTGACTCAACTTTTCCTTTTTTTTTCCCTTTTAATGATGCAGAAATAGTGATCTCCATTCATGATGTGTGTTGTCAAGTTGATCTTTGTTCGTCATTTAAAAAAGGCGTCGAGCATTGACATCACACAACGTGTTTTTATAGTAATTTCTGGTGAAATGATGTAAATATATTGACGCGGTTCAAAGTCGGCGTCGCAGAGTTGGCCCACTTCAATTCTATTTTTAACCGACGCGTCAACTGCGATAAAGAAACGTGGTGGAAAATAGGACGGCGGGATTGAGGGGAACCTTTACAGCGGTCCAAAATGTAGTTTAGATAATAACTTTCATCATGTCGTGTGACCTCACATGGAAGGTGGGAGTGCCTTGCCTTTGTGACGGCCGGGTACCTTGACTTTCTCTTCATTGTTTTGTCCTCCTCCATTGTTTCTATTTTAATTAATTGAATCTCTACACTACACTGTTCAGGGTGCCAAACTCAATGCTGACAACTAAACACGAGGGTTTCCTTCGTTGCAGGACTTAATCCAACTCTTTATCACACACGACATGTCAAGACTCGCAAGGTTTTTCTCTTTGCATCAACTTAAACCATATTCTCTACCCTCATCAATTCTTTTGAGTTTCATTCTTGGGAACGTACTCCCCAGGTGGGATACTTAATGCGTTAGCTACAACAACTAGAGGGTCCATACACACAACCCTTAGTATCCATCGTTTAAGGTTAAGATTACTGGGTATCTAATTCCATTTTTTCCCTTGCTTTTGTGTGTCAGTGTGCGATAAGGGAGTGCTTCTATTTTTTATTTTTGTCTTTTTTTCACATATATTTTTTGTTCAATTTTGTTCAAAATTGGATAAGAAATTATTAAAACTGTAGATTTGAGTGATTAAGTCTATATAATAAAAGTGTCTTAATAGTTTTTTAGGATGATGAATCCATATAAATATTCAAAAATACAATTAATACAATTTAAACAAAGACAATTTCAATTTCACCTAAATTTATATGATCAATAAAAATGTCAAAAAATAGAACTTTTAAATAACAATGTTAATCTCTCTTTTTAAAAAGACTTATTTAAATGATATCTTTGACCCAACAAACTTTGGATCATTTATGTAATTAAAGAGAAGGTTCCCATTGTATTAAATATATTAAAATAAATTAATAAATTTATTTTTTAATTTAATATAATTTGATTAAAAATTATAATTATATTTAATTGATGAAAATTAGTATTTTTTTTTTATCGTGATCTTAGTTTATTTGAAAACAAGTCAAATAATAATAAAAAATAAAAATAATGAAATTGAATTTAATAAAAAAAAATTAAAAATGTAGTAATATTATGCTAACCTTATATTAAAACTACAAAAGCTAATAATTTTAACTATGCAAAAAAATAAAAACTCTAAATAACAAATTAATATCATAATTATCTATAAGACCTTACCTTAGTTAATTAAAAATAAATCATTCTATTTAATTAAAAATTAAAAATCAAATTACTTTATTTCAAATTAAAACTAAATCAATAATTTATCAAAATATTAAAAATAGAATTCAAATATAAAATATTAAAATATATATCACTTGATTTAATGTGATTAGTTTCAATGGGACTCCTTCTATAAGGAACCCCAATTTCTAAACTGAGCTAGATGAGAGGAGACACCTAAAATCTAGTCATGCTAAGGGTTGGTGTGGCCCTCGCCAAGTGTGATCTTGACAGCTTAGATACCCTTGGTTCGTGGTTTCTTAGAACACAGGTGAGCCATCAGGAAGTGCGCCCCACTTCCTTGGCCACTCAAGATGAGGGGGCACTCCTTAATAAATATTGTAGTTAGAGTAATAGTTAGTTTCATATATTTCTATTGTAAACAGTGTTTCGCTTCAACACTTTCTGCTGCAAGCATTTAGTGCACTTTTAGCTATTACTATTGTAAGAATTTAGTTAGTTGTTGCAAATTTTATTGTAATCAGCTAATAATGAGAAGGAAAAAGTCATCTTGCTTATAAAAGGTGCTCCTCTCTCACTCAAGGAAATGTGATGGTTATTTTATGTTCTAATTCTTCTTCTCCATTTTCGTGTATATTCTATTTTCTCTACTCCGCGCTATCTAATTTTTGTTCTTCATTGTGCATTTTAGTTTTCTATGTTTTTTTTAGATTTGAATTGCAAATCAATTGGTATTAGATCTTGGATCCAAGTCATCTTTTTCTCAGCCACACAATTCAAAAGAGAGACCGCTTCTAGCCCCCGGGATATCGACATAACCTCCTTGAAAAATGGTTGCAGCTATGACAACTCGCCCATCAATCAGTACATATCTACATAGATGCCTTCTGCAAATTGCGCATCCCACTACACATTTCAGATTCGGAAGAGGTATTGTTTGTCAAATTTAATTCTGGTTTATTAACAATTTTCCATGATGAATTTGATTTGTTCGAGTCTCCTTCCTTGGACAAGGCCTTTCTTCGAGCCATGGTCGTGGAGTGTAAAATGGCTCCTCAAATCCTCTCTCCCCCAACTCGATATGTCCCTTCGACTTCTAGTCCTTCACATATTGAGCATTCCCTAGTTTTCCCTACTTCCCCATCCACACCCAGAAATGTGCCCTAGTGCACCTTTCATAAGACCAAATCACATGCATCTATAGACTGTCGAGAACTTAAGAACATTCACACCAAAGATACTTTATTTGTAGGGGTCACTTAGCCAAATTCCCTTGACCATCCTGAAGTAGTCTCTCTCGAAAATCCTACCAAAGTGGACCTTTTTATGATCCTGATGACCACTAATGAACTCATCTCTAATATACCCTTGTTTACACATAATTGCCAAATGAAGCATGAGTTGGCTAGTATCATCTTGGATAATGGAAGCCAAAAGAACCTCATGGACAAGAACTTGGCCACATGCCTGAACCTCCTCACCACTCTGCACCCAACCCTATACCAGCTCGATTGGGTACAAAAGGAAGGCCCTAGTTTCACTATCACCCGGTGTTGTAAAGTTACTTTTGCGATTTGCCATTTTTGGGATACTGTGGTGTGTTATGTCTTTCCTCTTGATTGCGTCGATTTGTTACTTGTCATTCCCTACCAGTAGGCTCAACACACTATCTATCATGCTAAATCTCATCAATACCACTTCTAACATGAGGGGCACACCTATGTGCTTACTTCTTCTTCTCTTAAATCCACCTAGCCTAGTACTAACCACATGGTCATTAATCAAGTTAGTCTGAACCAATGTGTCTCTTTATTTTTAGTTCACCCCACTACCCCATAAAACTGGAATAACCATGTACGTCTTGCCATGGATCCCTCGCTCCAAGAATTTGCAGATATCTTCACACAACCCACGAAACTACCGCTATCTCGCTCTATTGAGCTCACACTTGATATAATTCATGTTTCTTCTTTTCCCGACACCCTATCCTATCACATCACTCCTCGAGAGGTTGTTGAGATGGAACATCTAATTGGTCAACTTTTGAACTTAGGCCATCTTCCACCTTCATTGTATCCTTGTGTGTCCCCCAACTTTGTTATCCAAAACAAGGATGACTTAGAATGGCACCTAGTGACCCACTACCATACCCTTAATAAAGCCAATGTTAATACCCTCTACCTCCCACCTTAGATTGAGGAATTGTTGGACCACTTACAAGGGGATTATTCCTTCACAAATATGGATTTGACAACTGTCTACCATCAAGTTTGCATGGATGAAGAAAATCATTTGGGTAAATACGTGATCATTTATCTTGATGATATCTTGGTCTTCAATAACTCTTGGGTAGAAGATCTTCAACACGTCCACAACATCCTTGAGCTACTGCGAGGACATACTCTTTAGGTGAAGAAATCCTATGTTGGACACACATCAATTCTGCATTTGGGACTCATACTAGACACAACGGGGGGTCAATCAGATCCATCTCAGGTACAGGTTTTGGCACAATGGCCAACGCACTCTAATTCTGATGACCTCAAGATTTTTTTACGAACGACTGGGAACCACTTCACTTAGTTTCTTCCCGAATTATACTCTGCATAGGTTCTTCATTTTCCAGATATGCATTATCCCTTTGAGATTAAGAAAGATGAATTTCAGTTCACTAGTGGGGCGGTACTTAAACAAGAAGGTCATTCGATGAAATTCCATTTAGAGGCCCTTGCTCCTTCTGGCTCGACACATCACTAGTACGAACATCAATCAACTCAACATTTTATCCATATGTTGACTCAGTGTTATACTTAGGAAGCAACTGCCTTACGAACAACTCAAGACCGTGTGAAACAGAGGCATGATAATAAGTGCACACCATTTTTATTTTAGTTAGGAGATCATGTATGGCTCTTGCTAGACAAAGTTCAAACAACAACATCAATTGCAACACAATTTGCCTCATTTGATGGTGGAAGCAGGGACGCTTCCAGATCTAAACAAGGAGGAATTGGGCCACAAGGAAGTGTTCCCAACTTCCTTGTCCACTCAGGATGACGGGGAACTCCTTAATTAGTATTGTAGTCAGCGTGGTAGTTAGTTTCATATATTTCTATTGTAGACAACAGTTTTCTTCAACACTTTTTGCTGCAGGCATTTAGTGTGCTTTTAGAAATTATTGTTGCAAGCATTCGGTTAGTTGTTGCAACTTCTATTGTAATCAACTAATATCGAGAAGGAAAAAGTCTCCTTGCTTATAAAATGTGCTCCTCTCTCACTCAAGGAAATGTGATGGTTATTTTCTGTTATAATTCTTCTTCTCCATTTTCGTGTATATTATATTTTCTCTGCTATCTAATTTTTGTTCTTCTTTGTGCATTTTAGTTTCCTATGTGTTTTTTAGATCTGAATTGCAAATCAACATGCTAGTCCTACAAGTCATGAAAAAACTAGCAAACAAACAAAAAAATCAACTTATAAGTTAATCAATTCATTATATCTAAATTGACCTTAACTAATAGAAAACAAATTACTTTATCTCCAATTAAAATTAATTCAACAATTTATTAAAATATTGAAAATTCTAATCGAAAAGAAATAATAATACAACCAAACGCAATTCTACCAAAAAAAAAATTCATATAAATTAATTTGAAAATAACAATATATAATATATAAATAGTTCCAATTTTTATTTTTTTTTATATAAATTAATTTGAAAATAAAAATATATGATATATAAATAGTTGCAAATGGAGATTAATTTAACAGGTAAACACATTATACAGACACTAGAAAAGACAATCACAATCAACATCACTCAAATAATATATACAATCAATATCATAAAAAAATGCTCATACAATGCCAACTTACTTTGAATTAGGATTTCCAATCATACCTTGCAAAATACTAAGGAAAATTATATACATAGCATGAGAGATTGACGGGGCACGAGAGAGGTGAAAACCCTAGCTTCTGCATGGGACAACTTCCTCCTCATGTAGACAGAGCCGGAGTGCCTGATCCATGGAGATGAAACTAGGGGGGGTGCAATCCCCTCATACTGAAATGTGTCTGCGAATGACCGGGAGGGGACATGAGCCAAGTGACCAGATTTTGAGCCACCGCCCCACCAACAGGATCAACTCCTCGCTAAGGAACAAGGTTTCAACAAAGAAATGGAAGTGGAACTAAGTAGGTCTCATCCAAAGGAATTTCGTGAATGGGAACTAGGAAAATGCATTCCCCAATAAGATAAACCACCCAAGTATTCTATCAACTCGACCAGGGTTGGGGAGCACACCTAGTTTATGAAAGATCAGACTCTCATAAGAAACTTTCTGGGCCTATGGCCATCAGAAAGGGACCTCATGTGATGGATCAAAGACTAGTGGAACCCCAAGGGAGAATATGAAGTTCAACTCAGTTCCAAGGGGTTCTTCATGATCATCCTCTACAACTTAGAGGACAAGGATAAGATATTTGACAATGGGCCATATTTCTACAACTCTGCAGGACTATTCCTTAGGTTCTGGACATATCACTTTAGCCTATAGAAGGATGACTTCACCATGGCACCAATTTGGGTTCGAATCTATTT
Organism: Picea engelmannii; assembly: GCA_009831015.1. Lineage (NCBI taxonomy): Eukaryota > Viridiplantae > Streptophyta > Pinopsida > Pinales > Pinaceae > Picea > Picea engelmannii. Next base: position 556,200 of record ML784805.1, read on the forward strand.
CCTTCCCTAGGAATTTTGGTTGGAGGAAATGTTCATGGGAATAGGGAACACGGTGGGAAGATATGTAAAATCCTCAGAGGCAAAAAAAAAAAGGAAATACACCTCATATTCCCGCATGTGTGTTTCCATGGATATATCAAAGGCCTTACCAGGTTCAGTAACCTTAGAATACCAAGACGAGGACTGGAACCAAACCATGGATTATGAGCACATTACCTTCCACTACAGAAAATCTCATGAGCATGGTCACCTTTTCCATGACTGTCCCTTAAATGCTCAAAACTTAAAAGAAGGGGGAGAAAAGAAAAAGGATGGATACACTATGGTCATAGGCAGGAAACAAAAACCCCCAGAAATAAAAATAAAGAAAGCAACAAGAAAATCCCCATCAGAAACTCCTTTGATATCTTAAATCATCTCCCAGCGGAAGAAGAAGTGGAAAATCCGCACAAGAAGTGAAACCAGAACAAGGACAAAAGCAAAGCCAAGAAACAACCGGAACCAGCCAAGGGACAAAATCATGAAACAAATCCCATAGCTTAGAAGAATGAGGGTAAGCCAGAGGATGGGGGGGACACCATCATGAAGCTAGATGACTAGGATCTAGTGGACATAGACCTGGAGAAAATGGAGGAAGCCTTTAATAAAAAGTAGTTGCAAACCATCCTAGTAGAACAACTTAGAAAAGTGCATAAAGTTTTCATCGATTCCACGGCAGGGGCCACTTCGTGACTATTTGAGACGAAGCACACCTCCTGTGAAAGAAAACGTCGGGGCCGGAAATCAACACATCAACTAATCAAAGAGGTAGGAAACTACATGCTCAATTCGAGACAGATCCACCACCTCATGGAAGGGTGCCTTTATCTATCACCCAACTCATCCTGATGAAGATCATCACCTAGAATATTAGGGGGATTAATGGAAGGTCCAAACAAAGGACCCTTCGAGATAGTATTCATGTAGAGAATCCAAACATTCTCCTCTTACAAGAAATAAAATGTGTCGGGGAAGCCACATAGGACATTTTTTAGTGATGCTGGAGGAATCATAACTCCATTCACATAGATTCAAATGGGGCTGCAGGGGGATTAGCCATTTTATGGAACCCCACCACATTCATTATAGATCAACATTTTTCCTCAGTTGGTACACTCATGGTCCACTTCAGGGCCCTAGGATCTAACAAATATGGAATGATTACAAATGCATATGGACCGCAAAGTGCCCAAGACAAAGACATGTTCCTGCACAAGATATCTATAGTAAGTTCGTTGCTGGGATTAGTGTACTAGATAATATGGGGAGACTTCAACATAATTCTCACATTGGAGGAAAAGACCGGTGGCACAAATCGGCTAGATCAAGATAGTTTTAAGTTCAGAGCACTAATAGACCAACTAAAATTGATAGACATAGAAACTAGAAATAGAATTTTCACTTGGTCCAACCAGAGATCTAGCCCCCAACATGTCGCAAGTAGAATATATTTGTTCCTCATCTCTGAATCATTATTGATGGATGATCCAGTGTTAGAAGCCAACATCCTCCCAAAAGTTGGTTCATATCACTGACCAATCTCTCTCTGGTTAGTCACAACAGCTACGCCTAAGCTCAAGCCCTTTAGATTTGAAAATTTATGGCTCACCCACTCGGACTTTCAATAACTCTCCACAACATGGTGGAGGCAGGAGAAAATAGACCATGACACATGCATGCATAAATTCCAGTAAAGACTAAAAAACTTCAAATGGCATCTAAGGAGCTAGAATAAAAATGTGTTTGGTAACATCCTCTAGAAAAGCAGGAGATTGAGCAGTTCTTGGAGGAATTGCAACAGGAATATATTTTGCAAGTAAGAATGACAGAGTCAACAAAGGAGGAAGAAAAGTTACAGACATAACTAGAGGAGCGCTAAAAGCAAGAAGAGATACTTTGGAGACAGAAATATAGAGTATAATGGCTTAAGGAGGGTGAAAATAATACCAAGTTCTTTCATCGACCCATGGTGCATAGGAGATATATCAACATAATTATTCAAATAGAAGACAACTAGGGTAACCGCATTCTGGATCACGCAAACATAGAAGCTGAGTTGATAAACTACTACAAATACCTTCTCACGGATCCCATAAGGGATATAATGCCGACCATATGTAAGATTACCCGACATATCCTCTCCCTGATCACAAAGGAACAAAATGAAATACTGATGAGGACAATCACGCAAGAGGAAGTTGATCAAGCACTTAAAGAGATGCCACTAGGTAAAGCCACGGGGCTAGATGGCTTTAGAGTAGAATTTTTTCACTATTGTTGGTTGTTGATCAGGGAAGAAGTATGAAAAGTAGTAGAGGAATCCATAACATCTCGACAAGTTCTCTTATCTTTCAATGCCACTTTCCTTACTTTAACCCAAAAGGGAGAACATGTAACCCATCCAAAATAGTTTTGGCCCATATCCCTCTGCAATGTGATCTATAAAATTATCACAAAGGTAATCGCTCTATGACTCAAACCGGTCTTGACCTTCATCATATCCAAGGATCAATCAAGCTACATGGAGGGACGTCAAATCATGGATAGTGTCATCTTGGCGCATGAGGTCATAAACTCGCTCAAGTCAACTCGCACCCTAGGTATTCTCATAAAACTCGACTTCTCTAAATCCTTCGATACAATAAGATGGAAATATATGCACTCCTTCATCGAATCCTTTGGTTTTGACACCATCTGGAGAGCTTGGATCATGCAGGTCACTTCTTCATCCTTTTTCGCCATTCTCGTCAACAGAGTTCCCGACCAGCCCTTTACCCCCACTAGAGGCATTTGACAGGGGGACCCCCTTTCCCTTTCCTCTTTGTCATAATGGCTGAAGGGATTGGTTGTTACATTAACGCCTCAATTGAGGTTGGCTCCCTCAAATGCCTACCTTTTCACAATCTACAATCATCTCCCTCCCATAGTCAGTTTGTGGACGATACCTTGTTGATGAATACCCCCACTGCCTAGGATCCTAACAAGCTCAAGACCATTCTCATAGAATTTGCAGAAGCTTCACGAACCTCCCTAAACCTAGAAAAGTCACAAATTACCTTATTTAATACCCTGATGGAAATAAAAACTCACATCTCCAGAATTATAGGGATCCCCAACAACTCCCTTCCATCCAATTATCTCAGTATCCCCCTCATGGGGGCAGCCACTCACAAAATATCTTGGGATAGCCTCCTTCTATCCATCTCTAACTGTTTAAACAACTGGACCTTCCGCTCTCTCAACCTCTACACTTGACTAGTCCTTATAAATTCAATAATTCAAGACCTATCGACATACCTCTTTACCTCCTTAGAAACACTTCAATCAGTCATCAGGGCCCTTAGAAACCTCCAACGGAACTTTCTTTGGCATGGTCACCATCCGGACAAGAAGTGGGCTCTAGTAGGTTGGGATAAAATATGTTGGCCTAAATTAATGGGTGGACTGGGTCTTAGGTACCCAGGAACGATGAATCACATAATGGGGGAAAACATTTGGTGGCATTAGCTCAAACATCCCACAGAGCTATGGGAAAAGCTCTGGAAACTCAAATATACACCCAACACTAGAGAGGACCTCCTCATCAGACTCAATGATCCAATTTAGGGATCCAACATATGGAACACAACTTGGTGCAATCGTCCTCTTATACAAAAACATGCTTTTTGAGAGATACAAAATGGAGAGAAGTCCTTATTATGGAAAGATTCCTGATAGCAATTACCACCACTGCACCTAATAGAAGAGATAATCCCCCTTCACCAACAAATGAAATCAAGGGACACACTATATGTAAAGGATCTTTGGAAGGAAAACTTGCCGCAACACCCTTGGTGTGTGTGGAAGACCCAACCCCATGAACTAAGCATACATGAAGAAACTAATATGCAGGCATGGAGGGATTGTGCATAACAACGAAAGATCCGGGCTAGTGATCATCTAGACATCCTCAGGTGGGGACAATAATCAAAAGGTAACTTCTTTGTCAAAGAAGCATATCATCTCTAGGAAAATTACCAAATGCAACCTAAAGAGCACATATGGGGAAAAATATGGAAACCCAAATTCTGGCCGAAAGTCTCCCTTTTTCTCTGGATAATTTTTCAAAATCGCATTCTCACTTGGGATAACCTCCGAAAATGAGGTTTTGTGGGACCTTCGATATGCCTACTCTGCTGGCAACAGGAGGAGACAATGGAGCACATCTTAAATCAATATTCTCACAGTGAAGTCATATGGGACATGGCAGCGCAGATAATGCATCGTTCTAAAAGAAATAGAGCTAGCATTGTAAGAACTATTGGAAATTGGGACTCCATTTCCTACCAAAACCCAATCTTAGATTGTATCTGTCAACTGCTACCAGGCTTCATAGTCTGTAAAATCTAGAAACAGAGAAACAAACAAATTTTTCACTCTACTTCCTCCCCTCCCCACTCTACTTGGGAAGATATCCTCACCCTTGTTCAGGAAAGAATCAGAGTTGAGCCCTAGACACAAGATGATTTGAATTTCAATCCCCCTGAAATCCACATCTTCTTTTCTTGGAAACCAAACTTCCCTTTTCGTCTGCACCAGGACCTCTCTCGTCCAACCAAGATTTCGTGCATATCGCTCTTTTGGTGCCCTCCCCCTCTAGGCTTTGTCAACTTAAACTTCGATGACTCCTCAAAGGGAAATCCCGGGCCAACTAGTTTTGGAGCAGTTCTCTGAGACAGTGCGAGGAGAATTATACACATCTCAGCAGGTTACCTAGGACTCAACACAAATAATGGAGCAAAAATTTGGAGTCTCCTTAAGGGAATCAAATTGGAAATCAGTCACGACATCTTTTAACTCATAGTGGAAGGGGATTCCCAGGTTACCATCCAACTTGTCTCTAAAATCATCCATGGCTCACACCCCTCAAAATTTTCCCCAAGCTGGAGACTCCTGTGACTATTGGAGGACTTTCGTTCCCTCCTTCATCCTAACCTCACCTTAATCCCCTCACATGTGAAAAGAGAAGAAAATAAGATAGAATATTGCATAGATAATGAGGGCGTAGACTCAAAGGAGGAGATGATTCAATTGGATACTCGAATCTCCTAAACCCCCCAGTTGTTGATCAAATGTGTGGATATAGTCCAAAGAGAGTGCCCCACCGGATGGGGTGCCACACATCCCAGATGGTGCCATGTAGTCCACATGCAGACCATGTTATTAATAAGATTGGTTGCCACACTTTGCTTCATTTCTTGGATGGAGGACGAACTTAAACGTGATCTCAGGATGGTTGGACAGCTCCCTCGTGCAGGTTTAATCGTGCCCTTAATGTTCCATGGAGGAGGGGCGACGATAGGTACAGGAGGAAGATGCGAAGTCACTTCATCTTCTCGGACACTCCTCCACTTCTACCAGGTTGGCCATGGATTGTTTCATTCCATTTCATTGTTGCATTTGTGCTATGCTCTGCTCAGTTGTCCAACTCTGCACACCCTCCTCTTCAGTTTTGTCTGGCCTTCCTTATCTATCATGCCTTGTGAGCGAGGGAAACCCAAGAGGGGTCCCTCTTGGTATTGTATGCATCAAGGCAGAGACACTTCCGTGAACTAGCACAGGCTTCGTCAACAACTTTGATTCAGAGGAATAAGGAGCCAAAGACGCCTCCAATGGCTTATGTGGAGGAGGAAACCCTGGAGGAACCAATTACGATTATGCCAGACTCCCTCCTCTACATAGTCCCAGACCCCCATGATCGACCCAACACCAGTATTACTGCAACAAATACAGTGGAAGCCTTGTAGAGGGCTACATGTATAGTCCAAGAAGAAATACCTTGGGAGACCGCCCGACTAAGCCGCCATTTCCTACATTAGACACGGATGGATATTTGATTTCATCCTTCTTTCTGACACCATAACACCTGAAACTCATCTTCGAGATGAGGAGGGACATGATGGAGAAACTCCACAGGCACACCCTCAGTAGTAGAATTGGCATGTTGTTTAATGCCTTCTCGAGCACGCCAATCAAGCAGAGATACCCAACCCGTGTGCAACCTTTTTTCTTCACTCCTCACAGCGACACTCCTCACAATGACACTCCAGATGGCAGGTTCCATTATTTTAACAATTCCTCTAATGTTTAAGTTTTATCACCTATGAGCACTCCCTCTGCAAGGCACTGGAGTTTTTTTGCACTAATTCTTATTTCTGTCCAGATTGTATGATCAGTTTTTTTATGCATGTCTAGATAGCACAGTCACAACACTCTACTACCACTTTCTCTGGTTTCCAACTGTTTGGAGGAGTAAGTGGTGACTTCTACTTTTGTCTACAAGAACAAAATGATGCCACCTATTTCGATTTCCACTAGTTTGACGTAACAGGTGGTAGGCATGTGATCTTGAACAAATATGTACGGTGACAACTATTTTTTTAAGGTAACATCACTTTTTAATTTACAAAAAAAAATTAACCATAACTTATAATCATTAAATTTAGTAACTATCATTTATGGAAAAAATTACTTTCATCTCCCATTCCATTTAAAACATATTCTACATATATTATACAATACCAACTTACTTTGAACTAGGATTTCCAATCATACCCTGCAAAATACTAAGGCAAATTATATACATAATCATGCATGTAGTAATATTAACCATAACTTATAATCATTAAATTTAGTAACTATCATTTATGGAAAAAATTGCTTTCACCTCCCATTCCAATAACATATTCTACATATATCTAATTGATAATTAATGCAAAATAATTATCTTTAACATTCATTTAAAACTGCAAAGGAAATCAAATCTTTAATGCACTATGAAAGCAAGTTTATTTTATTACATACATTCTCATTAACTTATTTTTATACTACTTAAAAAAAATTACATGACAAGAAATAAATCCATAATTTAATCATGCAAATGATGTGGATTCATAGATGTCTTCATTCTTATGAATAGGCATGTACACTTCATATACAATATTTTTTATATAAATAAATTTCAAAGAATCATAATGCATAAAAAAATTTAAGAAGAAGAAGACCTCCTCTTAAGTTTGATAAATGCTTCTCATCTTAAGTGTGATAAGTGCCCTGTTTCGAAAGTCATAACAATTTAATTAGTGGATATTTAATTTGGTTAGTTCGATCGTTGTCCATACGATTTAGTGGTAAAGAAAGGGCAAATGGCTTTCGTCTCAATTTTGTTGTGAACACTTATATTTTGATAAGGCTTAAGAAGGTGGAAAATTTGGGTTGTTTCTAACAAAAGAAAGGATTTATATGGTAAAACTTCTCCATGGAATGTTGAGACTCATAGACAACCACATAGACAAGCAAGAAAGGGGTTTATGTATTGCTTAACATTGAATTTAGGTGATTGATAATTCCAACACTTGGTTGTTTAAATGTCATAATAAAATTTCATAATAATTTGTTAAGAAATATGGAAAATTGGCGAGTATTTTTTTTAGGACAAGAGAATAATTTTTCTATGACATTAGAGTTAAGATCTATTTATTGGGAATCGATGAAATTAGAGTTGAAGATCTATTTATTGGGAATCGAGAGACCAAATTTTTTTCCATACTTAACTCTCTGGGTTTTAATATTAATTTTTCAATATTTTTAACCCAATTTAAAAAAATATTTCAAAGATAATGAGATACATGCACAATTTCAAATATAGACTAGTGGTAACAAAAGGTGCAATGGTGATCAGTGTAGTCTCTTAACGAAACAACCACATCAGCCAAAACTTTGGGAATATTGAGAGCACAAGAAAAATAGCCACATGCATTCACTATGTTATGAGTTTTAATTATTCACTTGATGTTAAGTGAAGTATCATGAATCTCGAGGATTTGATTTTAATTTGATTGTAAATTTGGGATGTTGGAGGGCCATCGATAGAATCAACTATTGACTTTGTGATATCCTCCACTAACTAGAATCTACCATCCGGTTAAACATGGCCATCTAGAAACAAGGTGGTGGAAGTTAACTCTCATGCATGTTCAAATTCGTTAGTGATGGTATCGTCATGTGTGGTGTCAAATTGATTTCAATTCGTCATTAAAAAATATCAAATTTGATATTAGTGAGCGTGTTTTATTGTAATTTCAGCTGATATCAGATAGTGATCTTCAAGATATTCACGGTTCAGAGTTGGTATCGGAAAATTTTATTTGAATTTTATGTTTGGATGATATATTAATCTAGTGACAAAATATAATATAAAATAAGATATTGTGTGATTAACTAGTTCCACCTTTAAAACTTTACTTTAACTTTTTTAAGTCACAAGTTACCATAATCACTTTAATAATATCGTGTCCAACTCACTTTAATAATATCGTGTCCAACTTTGGTACTCACGTAGACGATGGTGAGAGTGGTGACTTTAATAATATCGTGTCCAACTTTGGCACTCACGTAGATGACGGTGGAAATGCCTTGGCTTTGTTACGGTCAATCAATAATACTCATGTGGGAATCTTACATTTCGCTTCCTACTTTTGTTTTATCTGGATTGTTTATATTTTAATTAGTTAAATCGCTACCTTATAGAGAGATAGTCACATCCGTTTAGGAGACTTGCTTGGATGAATTCTTTGACAAAATAAACTTTCGATTTCTTATTTCGTTAGAGGGAAGGTTCTATGCACATATTTCAACTTAATTTTACATTCTTACTTCTCTACTTGGAAGAGTCCCAACATGACAAGTCGTTGTAAGTTATACATGTTAGATGACCCTCGTACACCACCCACCATATTGTTCATATTTTCATCGAATATATTAGTATAAGGAGTTTTTAGTGATGTATTCTTAAGGGGTATATCACTAAATATATTTCTTATAAATCGTTAATTACGTTGGATATTAGGGTTAGGTCATAAATCAATTTTATAAAAACAAGTTTAGAGTGAAGGACATGACACTTGACACTTGATATAGAGCAGAAACATGTTTTTTCTTAGAGTATTGGATCACAAAGGACTATGATTCAAGGATATCTTGGACAGGTGGAGAAGGAATTCCATCTAGAGATCCGGTCAAGGAGAAGAAAGAACAAAGGTAACCACTAGTTGGTTTAAACAAAGCAAAGCCACAGGAAATGGTCAAACTGTACAAAGTTTTTCATACAGTTTTTGAGGTCGTGTACATGTTTTTTAGTGGAGATAGGCGCGTATATGAAGGTTTACTTAAGGAAAGTTGCGTACACCTTGAAGATCTTGCTAGATCTAGGTTGTACAACAAAGCATACTTTGTCAGGTTTGTCTGTAGTTGTATTTCTCTCAATGGGCCATTATCCTTATTATGAGAGCCCATTTTATCATAATAAAATCATCTCAGTACTGGTTTTCCCTTTGGGGTTTCTCTAGGGGTATCTACCAAAAAATATTGGTGTTTTTGAGGTCGTGTACATGTTTTTTAGTGGAGATAGGCGCGTATATGAAGGTTTACTTAAGGAAAGTTGCGTACACCTTGAAGATCTTGCTAGATCTAGGTTGTACAACAAAGCATACTTTGTCAGGTTTGTCTGTAGTTGTATTTCTCTCAATGGGCCATTATCCTTATTATGAGAGCCCTAATTTTATCATAATAAAATCATCTCAGTACTGGTTTTCCCTTTGGGGTTTCTCTAGGGGTATCTACCAAAAAATATTGGTGTTTATGTGTGCATGATTTGGTTTCCAGTATTTCTTCTGCTATCTTTATTTGATATGAATTTTCCAATAATGCATTTTTGTTTTGTGAACTGTCAACTTGAGTTGCAACAAGGAAATCATTAGATAAAAAGACACCTAGGTTCCGTAGTAAGGATTTCAACAGTTATCCTACTTTACAGGTTCTTCTCTCTATATTGTTATGTTGTTTATGGTGAATATTTTGGTATCTTGGATGTTCAAGGGTTTATTTATGAAGTTAAGGGCTATATTTTCTCTTATATCTTTGAAGTTTTACAACTGTGATGCACATATTGAAGATGAGACTCTATAGTTGAAGATATTGAAATACTCCATAGCCTTGGACAACATTTGTTTGGAACATTTGTATAGTACAATTGTTATCTAATTTTGTTAAGGAAAAAAAGGCAATTAAATCCTTAATTCAATTTTGAATTAGATCTAAATCTGAAAATTTCAAGTTTTGGTTAGTAACTACTAAGATTTTTTTTTTAAATAGATCTATGTTTTTCTATCAAGTGATCTCTTAGCATCTGTGCTTTTTTAACCATTACATACTTCATATCTAAATTACTCCTTTGATTTCCACCATTTTTCCATCAAGAAGTAACAATTCTTCACCCAAATCTAGCTTGAAGTATATGTTGGGCTCCTCCCCACTCTTTCTTTCAATGTGCATTTCTCTATATACTTTATTTTCGAACAACTTCTATTGCAAGAAATTTATTCTAGTTAAAAGCAATGTTGTTTTCTTATTCATTCGACCTTATAAATTTCTTGAAAATCAATGAATCCTTTAAACATAGCTCATTATTAATTCATTCTTTTATATGAAAAATAAAATATTTTTCACCCACTAGGGATCCTTATCCATTGTTTTGAGGCATAGATAATGTTGGGTGAACATAGACTTCTACATGAGAATAAGTTGCCACAAAAGGTGAAAAAAATAAAAATACTTATTTTTTTCACTCATAGATTGTGTTTCTCTGTCCCACAAATAGGAGATGGGGAAAGATATAGAATCCATAAAAACCAAGATAAAAGTGTTTGTTTGTCCACATAATTCAACGATATCAGGCCATTTCAATGGTTTTGTGGGTAGTTATATTACAAGTATAATTATATTAGTATTTTTGAAGCAGTATATTCAAGTATAGAAGATGATTTCACCACCTCTTATGATATGAGTGGAAGTGGCTAAACTTTATGTGTGCATCCATCATATGATCAAACCAATCCCAATTCTGCAAGGCACTATTAATTGAGGGTTCTAACCGGGTTGTGACTTTGGCAGAAGTTAGGGATCTGGTTACAATGGATGAACCCATCTTACATTTGAGTTTACGCTTTGTTATAGCACTATGACATAATTCTAGACTCATTCTTGTTTTCATGGACATTTTATTGGCCTGAAATTGATAAAAAAATTTAAACTGCTACCTTAACGGTATCATCCTTACATGTGAGGTAGGCAAGACAATTTCCACCCGAGATTTTCAGACAATATCACTAGAAAATCAAGTGCAGCAAGATTATGTGCAGTATTCTCAACAAGATCACCACCAATCGCCTGGAATCCCACATCACTTTTATTCAAGGTTTGAATGGTATATTAAAAAAAGAAAAGGAGATCATATTTTAATGTCGTATGTGGCATGTTAAACTAATTTCCTAAACCATATTCCATACTCCAAATTTTTTTTAAAGCAAGGTTTAATAAAACAAAAAACAAGGAATTCAAATATTTCAATAATTTTGATGTAATTTGAAGAATGAAGCAGTGTTTAATAAGGGGGAAGTGTTAGTGTTGTAATTTTTAGTTTTTTCAATGTTTGTGATGAAGAAATAAAGGGAATTCAAATGTCAAATTTTGAATTTTTTTTGAAAAGTGATGTGTAACAAGAATTTTATAACTGTTTATTAGAGCAAAGTACAAATTTCAATCAATTTTTTTTTCATAAGACAATAAGAGGGTCACAACCAAGTTCCTATAGTTATTTTTTGAGTGGAGAAATATGTGTGTTTATGGTGTTTATCATGTGTTTCATTTGATGATTTGTTGATTACAGTGATTGGTGCAAATATTCACATAAGCGTTTTTCAAGGAAAACACCCATCATAAAAATGTCAAATGTTATAAATATTTTTTTGGAATTAGATAAATTGAAGGGCTCCAAAAATTATAGAACTTGGAGTCGACATATGGAAAGCACATTCATATATAATGAACTATGGAAAGATATATGTAGTGGAGATAAAAGAAACCACTAACCCATTAATGCTCTTCCATTGACTAAGTGGAAATTGAAAGACGAAAAAGATTTGGAACTCTTAGAATCTTTTGTGAATGAAGAAATGTATATTCGTATTGAGAATTCTTTAGATGCATGGTATTATTGAAATATTTTAAAATATTTGTTTGATACACAACCTAAAATAAAAAGAGATGATCTTCAAATAAAATTCATTAAAAAAAATATAATTGATGGTGATGATGTGTTGGAATACAATTCCATATTAAAGAACATCAAGGAAGAAATAAGTAAGGAAATATTTCCTACAGTTGATTATAGTTTGATGGTAACTGTATTTATTGTAGGGTTTCTACCCTCCTATAAGCATTTTCTAGAAACTCTACAGTTGAATGGTGAGATGGAAAAAACTTCATTTGATCAGTTGAGTGAATTATTGTCTCAACGTGATAAAACATTTGGGAAGAAGAAACAATCTAGAGAATATGCTTTTTATACAAGATCAAGATCAACTAAAACATCAAATGGAAGTTTAAGAGGAAGAGGTGCCTCCATTAATACTAGAAAAGTAAGTGGGAATCAAAATAAGTCTTCTTATAGAGGACATGATTGAGGTCATATCCAAGGAAGAGGAAAGAATAATTGCAATAAATAGGTTTCAAACAATTTTAGAGGAAGTCAATCAAAAAGACCTGTAGATTGTAACTATCAATTTCAAATAGCAGAGACTTGAGTCAAATCACATGTAGAAGATGTAATAGAGTTGGTCATTATGAACTAGATTGTAGAACCCCTAATGATAAGTTTCCTAAGTTCAAGAAACACTCAAATTCAGTACAATATGCAAACACAAAATATCTAGACTATAATCAAAATTGCTCAAATATGTGTTCACTTCTCTTCAAAAATCAAACTTAAGAGCTTTAGTATTCTCTACATACTCTTTTCAAAGTGAATATGAAGATGCTTAGATAATGGGTATATGTGCAACACAAAACATGACTTTTAGATGAGATTTCTTCTAGTATTTCATGAATGCAAATTAAATTGGCAATATTTGTTGTTGATGACACCACACATACAGCATGAGGAAAATGTTCTGTAAAGGCTTTTGTCCTAGGGGTTGGTGAGAAAATGATTTCTAATGTTTGGCATGTGCCAACAGTCAAGAAAAAATTGTTTTGTTTATGTATTTTAACAAGAATGAATAGTTTGAATTATACAAATAAGGTTATAGTAGAGCTACAACCATCCAAAAGTTAGAAACATTCATACTACTTAGTGATGTTAAAAAAAACAGAGGGAATGGGCATCCTCAAATGACTGATGTCTTTGAAAACTTTTACAAAAAAAGAACCTTCTTATCTAGGTTGTATTTTGACATATGAGAAGAGAAAAAAGACATATTTTCATTTCTTGAACTTGATTAGTGAAGTTTTAATTCAATGTCCACTATAGTCTGTGGTTAATCCTAGTTGTTGAGAGATGGCGATGGATTCAAAAATTGCATTACTTCACAAGAGGCATGTGATCCTTCTAAGGAAAATGTTGTATAATATGCATTACATCACAAGAGGCATGTGATCCTTCTAAGGAAAATGCTACATTCTACCCATGGATTTCAAGTCGAGTGCCATGCTTATCCTTTGTGAGAGACAAAATTTTCTTTGTGTGCATGTTTACCTTTCTAAGCACTATAGCTAATTCCTTATCTTTATTTTCTTCCCTTTCTTTCTTTTTTTACTCGAACTAGGAGTGTGATTCCCAAAATTCTACAATATGTTACTGCTATAACTTCAATTTCCCCTTGAGTGCCTACAATTCGTAGTTACTATAGGTGCATATGGGTTAGGTCTTATGCAACATGTTGCTGGAAGGTACTAGATAGAAGGACCAAACTCTATTGTGAGAGCGTCCAAAATGCCACAGAGGAAGAGCAGAGGGGAAATTGGAAATTAGGGGACTTACTGCTCACATCGTGTGAGTATCAACAAGATAGAATATCCTAAAGAAGATTCCCTCATATCCATGCACGAAATTCATTTGATGTACCAAAGAGAGGACAAGTATATTGTCGGGACGTGATGTCTTTCCCATGGTGATGCCAAGGAGATTGAAAGTCATACATGTGATATGAAGGAAAGGGGGAAGGGATTTAAAAGATGTCACGCATAGAAGGGAAGCCAACTACTAGATGGTATGTGTGGCTCATGGAGATGACGTAGGGCATGTGTTAAATGAGATAAAAAATTTTATGTGGCCATGAGGTTCTCTCGTGATGGGGAAGGGTCACATCATCCCAATATCAAAAATTTTAAAACATTTTTCTCCTCCTTTATCCATCATATTAAAACAATTTTCATTTAATACGCATTTTGCTTCTCCTTTTTCCATAATTCCTAAGGTAGAAAATGCATGGATTTTGCTTTGTTTTCCTTAAGAATTACTTATCCAAATGCTTACCATTCTTGGAAAAATGATATGCCTCCCGATTTTGATGATGAAGGATGTGAATATAATCCACAAAGTCTCATACATTTTATAATCAATTCCAAGTTTCCAATGATGATTCTGAAATTCATCTTCTTTTATCAAAGTTAGTTACATGAGTGCAACCAAAAATTCGTGTTAATTGTTTGTCTTCTATCCCAATCCCCAAGAGAATATAATGTTCTGGATCCCATCGGGGTCATAAATGATCCTTGATAACTACCTCCCCTGAGTTTTCTTTTGAAACCTTGTCAAAGAATAAAATGATTTTGACATGTTGTTGTTTCCAGAGTATAAATTCATGGTCAAAAAGTATATATATATATATATATATATATATATATATATATATATATATATATATTTTGTAAACAATGAAGTTGAGTGATGATGAATAAGAATTAGATGTGCGACTCTAAACAAGTTGTTGGTTTTCTTGATTTGAGTTTCCAAGGTAAAACTTTGTGTATATGTGTGATTGCAATTGTTTTCTTTTCTATTTTTTAAGAATATGTGTGTACATTGCATTAATGTGAAAAAGTTTAAAACTTACAATCATGAACGACTTATGAAGGGTATGGTGGCCAAATAAAGGCATCCAAAACATGGAATTGTCTAAAAATGTTGTAACACCAAGTTTCAACGAGTAATATAATATCAATTTAACATGGGCCCTTTGCTCCATGAAAATATACTCATCATCACAGTTGATAATATCAATGTATGCTATCAATATTTTGAGTGGACATTCCACTCATCATCCCTATCATTCCAACTCCACCCATCATCAGAGTTGATATGTCCTAATATGAATCGAGTATCCAATTACATATAAAAACTCACACATTTAATCCAAAAATGCACACACAATTCAACCTCTATTATTAATGTATTGTTGTTCACGGATGGATGTGAGCAGACGGGGGAATTTTGATGGATATGGTTGTGTGGGCTGTTGCATTTACACAATTCACATCATCAATTTAAACAGTGATAACATTGATGACAATACTGTTTTCAACTGTGGAAGAGTGATATTTCTGAGAGGATATTTATGACTTCTCCTTTTTCAATCATATATGCTATCAATATTTTGAATACACACTCCACTCATCGTTTAAAACACTTCACTCATCATTTCGAACACTCCACCCATCATCAGAGTTGATATGTCCACTATCCAATTACATATAAAAACTCACACATTTAATCCAAAAAATACACACAATTCAACCTCTATTATTATTGTATTGTTGTTCACAGATGGATGTGAGTCTGGCTTGCCAGCAGCATTATTCTAGAGACTTGGGAATTTTGATAGCTATCGTTGTGTGTGCTGTCACATTTACAAAATTCACATGATCGATTTAGACAACGATAACAATGATGACGATGTTGTCGCCAACTTTGGAACTGACGTGGTTAGTGCAAATGACATTTCTCCCACGATATTTTTGCCAAAGATAAACTTTGGATTTTTTTTAATCGTGTTGATGCTGAGATTGGCTAAATTTTTGACAGAAAGACACTTTAGATCCTTCTATGTGGCGTCGTCGATGTTGGTGTTTCGAGAAGGGTCCTTGTACAACTTTTTCCATTCAACTTTGAGCGAATAGGTATTTTCTTTTATGACAGGCCGCTTAATTAGATACGTGAAGTGAGCTTTGAAGTATCCACATAAAATATAAAAGTTTGACCAAGTTTAGCAAAACTGTACATGTTTATCTAAACATAAATCAATATTAAACATAAATACTTCTGCTTAGCTAATAGTACCAAAAACTTACATTTAATGTTAACTACTTGTGTCAACTAAAAAATATCTTCCTTTGTTAAAAAAAATCATCAAGAAATCATCATATTCTTTTGCAATGTTTGTTGGTTGAGTATCTTATTTTATTTATTATAACTTTTCATTATAAATTTATTCATAATTAAATGAATATGTTTAATTTTTTTAATTTTTTTTTTTTAAATTGCAATTAAATTGATTGAATTCTTTTCAATTCTTAATAAATTTACATTAACAATAACTATATATATTATATAACAATAACTATATATATTATATTGATGTTATTTTCATTATAATAAAATCTTCCATGTGATAAAAAAATATTGTATTTTCAATTTTTAAGCATATTCATGATATCAACTCAAAAGTGTTTTATGTTTTTTTGTTTTCAAATTTGTTGTCACTACCTTCATATAATGCATAATTTATGTGATTCAACCCTCTAAATTGCATATTAGGTTTTATTTAAAAAACTCTCACTTTACAAACAAGTATTGTGTAAAGTATATAAACAAGGGAAGCTGCAAAGCAGCAAGCCCCTGCCTTGAGTGGTGGTAACGCTTCAACAGAAAAAGAATTGTGGTGGTAAAGCTTCAATAGAAAAAGAATTGCGAAGTTTACAAACATTAGTAATCCAAGTTTATAATGCATTGTTTCATAGTTGAGTTATATTGAAGTTTACAAACATTAGTAACCCAAGTTTACAATGCATTGTTTCATAGTTGAGTTATATTGAAATTTACAAACATTAGTAACCCAAGTTTACAATGCGTTGTTTCATAGTTGAGTTATATTGAGAGCTTATAATTACCAGAATTTAGTACTTATATTGGTAAAAACTTTTGTGTCTCAAATATAAAATTATTCATTCATAAATATAAAATTATTCATTCATTAATTTGTTATTTAAGATGAAATGTTAGTAGAAATAATTAATTACTATAAGATGAAATGTTAATAGAAATAATTAATTACTATTACAATTCAGCAAATAATATTAAGAATCAATGAGATTAAGTATAAATTATAATATTAAATAATCAATAAGATTAAGTATAATTTTATGAGACATCAACCAAAAATAACCACAATTTAATATTTAAAAAAAAAATCATTTGAAGAAAATTTTAATTGTTGAACGCATACTCAATATATCTACATACGTTTTGCTAAAAAACTGAACTCTTTCATGTAAACAGTTACATAGAAGGTAAGCTTTTGACGATGGTATTCTTTAACTTTAACCAGAAGAATTGTTGTGAAGTCTCCATATCTATCCAACATTCCAAGCTAGATTATTTCCGAAAAATTGAAATCCTTGAACAAGAGCCTTCCCATGGTAAGATACATCTCTCTGGAACTCGTTTTGTTAAACTTCTTCTATGCACCCGTAGAAATATTTAAGGAGAAATCTGCACTGAAAACAATTTCCGATGTTAGATTTTAGAAGGATTTCTGAAAATAAAAGTACATGATGAATTAGCTGGACAGGTTGCAACCAGCAAATAGATCGTCTTCAGATCAAGTAAGCAATGAGATCAGAAAATGAATGAGGCAGAGGCCATGGTTATGTTTAATTTGTGTTGCATTGGTGAAATTTAATTGGGATTCGTTGGCATTGCTCCTTATTTTAACCATGTTGTATTTCCTTAATGTTTTCACCTGGGTATGTTAATTTGAATGTAGTTACTTTGCGAGTTAAATCTTAAATGTGAATGGAATATCTTGGAATGACAGTGTTGCAACATGTAGCAACACCAGGAAGCAAATCATGGAGACAGCATAAAACCAGCCCAAGAAAATAAGTAAGCCATAACTCCCAGGTATAAAAAGTTGTTGGTAATTCTTTATATCTGTAATTGCATTGAGCTTTGTTTTTTTTTTAAATTAAGCAAGATCAATATAGAGAAAGAATGAATAAGTATATTATTCATCCTTGCAAATAGAATACAACAGTCACTAACCTTGAATACAACAATGAAATAAAGATTTTTTCCATTGCAATATGCACACGACAAAAGAATTAAATATTTGTTGTTTTTCCTGGTGTCATCAAAGAAAGAAATTTTTTTAGAGAATTGAAAGACTAGGTTAATCATACAAATATACAAAGTCATTATAGGACCATCTTTGAAAATAAAATATCAATTATCAAAAAGTTGTGCCTACTATAACTAATTCCAACAACTAGCTATAAACGCACATGTTTTTGGACCATATAATATATTACTTTG
This sequence comes from Picea engelmannii, assembly GCA_009831015.1. Taxonomy (NCBI): domain Eukaryota; kingdom Viridiplantae; phylum Streptophyta; class Pinopsida; order Pinales; family Pinaceae; genus Picea; species Picea engelmannii. The sequence goes on from ML784805.1 coordinate 574,705, forward strand.
TAAAACAATATTTGAAATATTATTAATTAGCTTCAAAATATAAATACCAAACCAAGTATTTTTATGAATATTTTATTGGATTGCTTGAAACCATTGGCCAAATACTGATATTACTAAATATTAAAAAATGGGTCACCAAAACATTTTTAAGGCATAATTGTTGCTAAAATGCCATGCATGAAATTCTAAGAAAAAAAAATAACAGTGACGAAAAGGGAAGAAAATGCCAAAGATTGTTTGTTACAGTTTTCTTTTTGTGCATTTTCCAAATAGTACTTGCAAAAGAATAAAGCTAAGAAATAGATTAGGAAAAAAACGTTGCAATGTATAGACATGTTACTAGATGATGCGAGAGTTCAGAACTAGAATTGCAATAAAGAGAACAATTACTAATTTTAATTATCTTGGAAAAATTGGAAAAAATAAAATTTGAGAATTTAAAAAACCAAAAATGGATTCATGTCTAAAAATAGAATAGATTCTCACAGTCTTTTTTTTTTGTTGTTGTTGGATCAGATGATGCACATGAATAAATATCTAAGGACAGACAAAGCTTTTGATGCACAAGAACAAAAATCTAAGGACAAGGACAGACAAAGCTTTTGATGCACAAGAACAAATATCTAAGGACAAATAGAAGACGCTTTTCTAGGACTTGCAACTATGAGAGAGTAACGCAGAAGAGATGTTGCTACTATAAGAGAAGAACATAGATGTAGGCTTGCAAATGGGACTGGGATTGTAACTATGGGCAACTTAAAAAAAACAATACCAAAGGTTTGAAGCTCTTACTTACGAGCTAAGGTTTGAAGCTCTCACTTACGAGCTAGAAGGGAAAGCCTTGACGGG